>PVLA01005580.1:0-143347 GCA_004027455.1 Hydrochoerus hydrochaeris
TCTATGATAAACTGTTCAAATACTTAATTTTCTTTTTTAGATCTTGTTACCAATGACAACAAAGCATAGTTTTACAATTCAAGCAAAGTTCATATAATTACTTGTTAGTGAATAATTATCATTCATCTGCTATTTTAGTTTCACGTTTATTTTCTTTTATTTTCAGAGTGGATAAACTTTTTGACAATTTATTATTGTATAAAAGTACTTGCTTAAAATATTTTTAAGTCACAGTTTATTTACATTTAAAAATCCATCAAGTACTTTCTAGTAAAGTAAGACTAGATCACAAAAGGAAATTTTCATTTCTATTTTTCCCACTATATACAGTAATGAAGCTCCAGTAGTTAGTAAGGGCTGTAGGTTTTCATGACCTCCTAAAAATCACTCACAGTCAGAACTTTGTTTATTATAATGACCAAGACTGTCATTTTGACATTTTCAGTAAAATTGCTACAGAGTTAATGTCATTTCACTAAGAATAGTTAGAAATTACCCAGAACTTATCCTTGTAAGCTTATTAGGCTAGTGGGTAATGGGAACAATGGCTCCTCAACCCTCCCAGAGATGACAATGGACTAGAACAGCAAGGATAAATAAGCCCTTTGGAGACTTTCTCCCCAATGGAAGTTTTAAAGAAATAAAATTAAGATAAACATAAAAGATATAAAACTAAGAATCACAAAGAAATTCCAGGTGACTGTTCAATACATTGTAGAAGTCATTATTAAAATAATACACTGCTTTTCATGAGTAATACATTAATGCTTTCTGAGACTAAAATCAGTATTAAAATAATAAATCTATGATTTCTCAGGATTTTTGTTGCATAAATACACAAAAATGTGTCCTCCAAGACAAAGATATCAACTTCAAAGTTTATTTCTCACTAGGGTTCAATAAAGTAATCCTTGAAAAGTTAAAATTCTAAGTATTTGCTTCATTAAACGCAAGCTCATCTGTCATTTCACTTCGCTGTTTTCCTCCTTGTGGCTATTTCTTCTGTCCTTTGGTAAGTAAGTTCAACATCAGAATTTGAATAATTTCTTTGTTTTCTGGGGGGAAGGGCTGAGGCGTGAACTGAGGATAGTGTACATGCTAGAGAAGTGTTCTATCACTGGATTATATTCTCTACCCCAAATATTTTAAAACACCTAATTGTTCGGCTTCTTAAAATTACCCGAGTGACTTTTAAATAAGAACCAGTATCATAAAACATATAATTTAATTTTTTGAATGGCTATACTGCTTCTGAAAAAAAGAAAAAAAAAAAAAAAGAAGTAGCACAGATTTAGAACCAAATCGGCTCAGTTTGAGAAGTGAGCTATTGGACCAATAGAAAAAAGCTTGTGCTCTTTAAAATTTATAATGTAAACTCAGGGAAAGCTTTTTATTGTGTTATTGAATGTATTCTAAGTTTTCAAGACTGATCAATAATTCGGGATGAATATCAAATTTTTTGAGCAATAAATGCAAGCAACAGAATGAAATGTTTTTGAACATTCTGAACGAATTGGGGAAAAAATTTAAGATTCTGTGTGAACCGAGAAATTATAGGTGAAGTTTCTATTTGGCATGCATTCCTTCATTTTTTCATCTTAAGGGGAAGCAGTGAGTTTTGATTGTGCCATGCTCTTCACTGATGTTAATCACTTATGACAGTTTATCCAGCATTTAGAATTCTGTGTTATATGCTAACAATTGTCTAGTTTTCTAATTTGCAATAACATTTCTATTAGTTTTACAGTCTTTGAAGGGGGCGTTAGATAACTATATGTAGCTGTTTCATAAATCACAGGTGGAGGTGTTTTGAGAGTTCAGAAAAGATAATGGCTGTTTAATGGACACTGAAAATTTTCCCCTACAGGAGGTAGCATTTAAAATTGAATATTCTCTTGCACTTTGGTAGAAGATCTAATGTTTACAAATACTATAGACCATAAATGAAATAAATAAGATAATTCCAATAATTTTTGGAGCAAGATTCATATAGTTTTGTTAGTATTTAGTTAGTGGTGAAACTACCAGTGCATGAATATTTATGAATTGCTATTTTGAGGTATATTAGTTTGAGCACTGATTATTCCATTAAGCTCTTATACTCATTCAAATTTCTCACATGCTGCTTCTATTTACTAAATGTTATCCTGGCCTCAAAAGTTCTAATGAATTTTTAATTGTGAAGTGATGATAGGACTTTCTGCTAGCACATACAACCCATCCATCATCAACTATATTTTACTAACCAATTTCACTTAGCCTTCTGATCACCTGAAACTTACCACTTCCTTTAACAGTTTACAGTGTGACTGATTTAAAAATGAAGCAAGAAGTACACTATTTTGCTTTTGGATTTTTTTCCTTAAAATAGTTACTTAAATTACAATTTCTCATTTACATATTGTAACAGCTTAATCGGATTGTTATCTTAGTTTCTCCTGTGAAATCCATTCTGCATACAAAACTATGCATTTCAAGCTCAAGTATGTTGATCCTGTTTATTGCAAACATGTATCTATTTATTATTCATTGAAAAACTGCCTGTTCATATTTTTTGCATATTCTCATCTTTTAAGCAGAGAGAATCTTTGCAAACCATTTAAATATGTTTGAGAATCTGTCACATTGCCAATTAAAAACTGCTGTTAGCTTACTTAAAAGTTATGTGAGGTTCCTTATGAATATGTTTTCTACTTCTACATTTGAATAATCTACTTTATAAATGAGTATTTCTAGCAGTAAAAAAACTGCTTTGACAATGGGAGAATTTGTGTGTTATATAATTGAGGATCAAGTTTTCATTTCATTAGAACAGTGTTTTGTATCACATGACTTTCAGATTTTAATTTTGAATATTTTTATAGAAAAAGAGAAAAATACGACTTAAGAAAAAGTAAAAGGTGAGAGACATTAAAATTAGAATGGTTACAGGGTATTGAAAGAAGTATGAGCAGAAATACCTAAATTCAATACATTTCTCTGTGTCTAGCAGATAGATGACTTGAATTTTCAATGTAAATTTAGTATCTATGAATATTTATGCCTTAGAAATAACTTTAAATGAAATTTTATGTAATTTTTAGTGCTTCAAATATGGAGCAATGTAAAATTGAATTTTGTACTTTTATATGGAATATTTATTATCTCTTACCTTTATAGATATGGTTTTTATTCAAAGACTAGAGACAGAGAACAGTCCACACAGCAATACATAATACTTTGAAAATAGGTGTACACTGTAGTAGATGTGAAAAAACAATAGCACCCTTGCACTTTATCTTTACTTTTAATTCTTGTTTCCAAACATCCTGCGAGTATCTAAACCACTGTCTCTAATAAAAGTTCCTAATAGAAGTGAGGGGATGGTCCATTTGGTATAGCATTTACAGTTTCTTGCCTGAAGCTTGACTTCTCATTAGGTGGATTCTCAGCCTCTAATTTCTAATTCATATTCCAAAGAGTTAGTTAGTCCAACCATCTAAGAATTTTTCTGGCGTAGTGCTTCGCCTACTGTTAGAAAGCAAATTTAGCCACATTGGTCATTATCTTTAGAGCCATTTCCTATAGCTTCAGTAGGATTCTCTAAAAACTCTCAATCCACTATCATTTAAAAAAATAATGCTGAAAACATTAAAATAGTAGATAAGAATATTATTTAATATGTTTAAAAAAACTCCACAAATTTAGGGAAGAATGTATGCTTTTAAATTTTGACAACTAGGTCTCTTCGTTGTGTTTAACTTTATTTTCTAAACTTTAAAAACTCAAGTTGAAAGCAAGGAGAGCTATGCTGCTATATAAGGGTCTTGAGAAACTGAAAAGGGAAAGATTCACAAAAAGGCTTTGTCTTAAATCAGTGGTCTCTTGGATTACAGATAATGAAAGACCTGGAAAAGACCTATGAATTGGTGGAGGAAGGTAAGAAAACAGGAAAAGAAAAATTCAGTCCGAACTGGATCATGCAGCATGCAATAGACATCCAGTATTTTCTGCGTGCTTTTCTAACTTCAACTGTTTATTGTCTAGTATCCAATAATGTGTTTCTTCTTAATTTGTCATAATTTTTCTGAGAGAAAGTTTGAATCTTTCATAAATGTTTGCAAGAGAAAAAAAATCAAGAAATGTCACTATTTCTCAAATCTCTTTATTGGAGGAAATGAATGCTGAATGTCACATGAACAAATTAATTCAGAGATATATTTGTGCTTGTTTTATGTCCTTACTCATTAAAGTTCCCACATTTCTAGCACATTACCAAAACTAGTAAATGGCACAACTTCCCAAGACAAGGAGAGAGTATCATTGGCTTCTCTGCTACAAGTACAACATAACAAAAGAAAATTAAATTTTAGATATACAGTTTTTTTTTGACAAGTTGGGTTCATTAGCAAGGTATCTAAAGTTACTAGGATCTAATAACTCAGGATTTCAAGGGATGGTTAGCAATAGATAATGTTACAATATATGGGGAGAATTTTACAGATAATAAACATTTAATAAACTGAGATTTTATTACAACTTTGAGTGCTTACATGAAGTAGCTCTTTCATTTGTCTATTGGTACTAGGAATAATTTTTAGAATTGTTACACTTTCAGACTAAAAAGAAAAACTTCATGAGCATGATCAATATCTTGCCTATAATTACAAAATCAGGCAGGAGTGGCAAAAAATTTAAATGCATGTGGTCTAACATTAAAGTATGCTTCTCAAGAACAGTATTATGTGCTTTAATAAATATCATAATTTTCATTATTCTAGTTGATGCTTACTTTATTTATATGCTATTTTATTTAAATAAAAGGTGTTTGGTATTACTGACATGTCAGTGTCAAAATAAGGATAATAGATACTTACTTGAATTTACTACATAGATTTTTCCTGGAACAAAAGTCAGCAGACAGAAGATATGTTAGTTTTCATGTTTGCTTCATATTTGTTTAAATATATCATTACATCGTAGATTTGTAGTCAAATGTAAAAACATAAAATTATCCTGTCTTTAAAGTTAAACCATTGATTAAGTTTATATATACAAACACGAAAGTATTTTATTATATTCCTGACTCAGGATCATATGTGATAAAAAAATTCTTTAAAATATAACAAGTGGATTCTCAGCTTTACCTATTGAAATAGTTTGTCTACTGAATTAATAGGTTCACTATGGTTTTTTTTCCCCAAGTTAAGACTCTGTTTAAAATATTCATTAAATCAACTACATGTGGCTCTTCTCTCACGTTATTAAACATGATTTTACATCTTAAATATGATAATAAATGCTGGGTCATTTAAAAAAATTCTGAGTTCTTAACTCTGAGTTAGATTTAAATGTCCATGAAAATTCTTATAGGATAAAATGTGGGGCTTTTTCTGCATCTCAATCATGTGAATTTGTCTTTGGTTTGGTTAATGTGGTATATTACATTTATTGATTTGGGTATGTTGAACCACCCCTGCATCTCTAGGATGAATCCTACTTGGTCTTGCTATATACTCTTCTTGATGATTTGCTAAATTCTGTTTGCCAGTATTTTATTAGAGGTTTTTGCATCAATGTTCATTAGGGAGACTGGAATGTAGTTATCTTTCTTTGTTGGGTTTTTCTCTGGTTTTGGAATCAGAGTAATACTTGATTCCAGGAATGACTTGGAAAAATTACTTGCTACTTCCCAAAATAGATTTTTTTTCTCTTTTATGTTGTACTGACTTTCAAGTTTCTGTTTTGGATTTTCATGAATATTTTTTGCAGTGCAGGTTTGGTGATGAGATGTGGTCTTGAAAATTTGTTAAACTGCCCCAATTGAGATTAAATCTCTAATATTCTTACTCAGCGACTAAAAGTGCTTTGATTATAGGCATGCAACACAATGCATAGCAATTTATTTATTTTTTTTTATTTTGAAGAGAGTAAAACAAAACATAATAAATGAGAACAAAGCAGATTAGGAGAAAACAATGCAACTGACAGAGATTTCAAAGCAAGACAACAGGAGATCTACAGTGGCAACCATAATGTCTATTGTTTTCTTCTAAATACTTATCTATATATTCACACACAATGAATTCATACAAAAATAGTATAAAACTGATCAGAACAGAGTAATGAAAGCATTGCAAGCCTTCAAAACCAGACAATAAGAAAATCATCAATGGCAGCCATAATGTCTCTTGTTCTATTCAAAATAGCTGCCCATACCTTCATGTATGTTGAAATTAAACAATACAAAACAGACTAAAACCACACTGAACAAATAACAAAAGCATTACTGGATTTCACAGCATGATGATACAGAATCAGCAATCGATACCAGAATGTCTCTTTTTCTTCAAAGTAGCTGTTCATTTCATCATGCATAATATAATCGATTCTCATGAACTGTTTAGGAGAAGTTCTAGGCATGTATAAGCCTCTATGTATATACCTATCCTTTGTGTATCAGAGGGGAAAAAACAAAATAAAACAAAATAAATTACTAGAAAAATAAGAAACTAAAAGACAAATAAATAACAATAGCAAAAAGCTCAAAACAATGACAATACAGGCCTTCAAATCAAGGTTGTAGGAATATAACTAAGGTTGTTATTTACAACCTTCATAGTGATCTTTAAAAGAGTCACTCAGATCACCAGACATAAACATGCAAAATTGTTCCAATCCTATGAATGTTAACTGTTTTGTGAAAAGAACTGAGGGAATTTGTAGCACAATCATGTTAGTTATCCTAAGTGTGTTTATAAAATTTAGATATTTTTCTTTTCCCTTCCTTTTTCTTTTTCCTCCTCTTCCCTGAGATATTATCTTTTCCCCTTTGAGCAGATTCTTATACTTTCACTGTATTTATTGAAGATTTTTTGGGGGGTACGGTACTGGTGATCAAACTCAAAACCTTGTGCTCGCCAGGCAAGCATTTATGACACTGAGCTAAATTCCTGGCCTTAAGGATTTTGTATATTATGTACTCTTACAATTTCTTAAACTAGGGAGACAATATGGTATTTACACATGTGAGTTTGATTTATTTCACTTATAAGTATGGTCTTAAGTTGCACCCATTTACTTAAAATATCTCAATGTGATCATTCTTTACACCTGAGTAGTACTCCATGCTATAAAAGTACCACTTTTTTTTTTTTTTTTTTTTTTTTTTACCGAGTCCTCAGTTGATGGGTGTTTAGGTTTTTTCCAATATCTGGCTATTATAAATTTTGCTGCTATAAACATGGGTACACATTTATCATTGTGATACAATGTTTTCTATTTTTCTGGGAATATGCCCAGAAGTGGAACACCTGGGTCAAATGGGACTTCCAATCCCAGCTTTTTGAGGAACCTCCAGACCCACCTCCACAATGTTTACACCAGTCTACACTTCCACCAACAGTGCAGAAGAGTTCCTTTTTCCCCACAGCCTCTCCAGCATTTTTTGTTGGTAGTTTTCTTGATCCTGACATTCTTTCTGGAGTGAGATGAAATCTCAGTGTGGTTTTAATTTGCTTTTCTCTGATGACCAATGATTCTGAACACTTTTTGATGTATTTATTTGCCACTTGTATTTCTTTATATGAGAACTGTGTATTCATCTCAGATGCTCAATTTTGGATTGGGTCTTTGAATTTCAGTGTTCTGAATTTTTTTTAATTCTTTATATGTTCTAGATATTTCACTGTATACAACCAGCACTCTCCAACACAGAAATCTTACAAACAAACAACAACAACAAAATAGAAACATGAGAAAACAAGTGAGGAAAGTGCTTCCAAAATCACCAAACATTTCAAAGCCATCCAAGGGGCATGTGGGAGGAGGAAATTAAAAGCTTCATAGCAGAAATATCTGAAAGGGTATACGTGGAAGTCACAAAATAGCTGAAACAAATGCTTGGAGAATTCAAAGAAAATAAAATTAAACTGTTAATTATCTTAATGAAACAAATAACCAGCAAGTTTAGAGAACATGCTAATAAAAATCTAGCAAAGTTTAAGAAAAAATATAAAATATGAAAGTCTGAAGAAGACTGAGAATCCATAGAAAGTTCAAAATCGAAATCAGTGAGATTAAAAATTTGATCAAAAATATGGTCAGCAGAGGTGACCAATAACATGAAAGAGTGTCAGGACTGAAAGACAGGGGTATGGTTGGTGATAAGTTAATAAGAGACACTTGAAAATCAATAAGGGATTATGGACAATTGACCCAACAGCTGCTATATGACACAAATAAGAGTAAATAGAGTAAAAGGAATTAATGAAAAAACAGAAGCCTACAGAAAGGGCATTTTATTAAACAATGATTTATGGAAGCAATAGTAGAATACTTTCCAAAAATGGAAAAAAAAAATAACAGAGAAATAAGTGAGGCTTACTGAACCTGAAATACCTATGCTCAAAATCAAACAAACAAAAACACTCCAGACCACATAATATTGAGAATAATTGACACATGACAGAAAAGCATAAGCAAAAGTGCTCTTACATAAAAGAAACAAATCACTTATGAAGTAAAATTTTAAACCAAAATTCTAAAAATCAGACTTCTCAAAAGAATTCTTAATAGCAAGAAGATTATGGAATAAACGTTTTCAAGCCTCCAAGAAAACTTCCATCCCAGATTAATATACTCTGCAAAATATTATTTTAAATTGATAGTGAAACAAGATATCTCCATGATAAAGACCACTTAAAGAAATTCATGACCCCAAATAAATATGAAAAAAAATTCTCAAGGATGTCTTAAAAGAGATGATGAATGTAATAATGCCAAATAAGTCTAACAAAAGAATGGTAAGACATGCAGTAGTAGAGTGGCAGAAAGAAAAGCAACAACTTGAAAATGACACACTAACAGGTATAATATCAATGTGAATGGTGTCAGTTCACTAATCAAAATACATACATTATCAATATGGCACAAGAAACAAAATCCAACTGTGTGCTGTTTACAAGAAGCACATTTAATACAAAAAGAAACTCATAGACTACAAATTTGAAAAATACAAAACACAATTTCATGCAATGAGAGCCTGAAAAAAGTGGGAAAATTATTTTCAGATAAAATAGACTAAAAACAAAAATTGTTAGAAAAATAAGTCAAAGAAGGACACAGGTTGTTGGTTAACTGAAATAATTAGCAAGAAGAGATAACATTAGAAACATATGCACCAAACCATGGGGTATACAACTTTTTCAAAAAACACTAATGGATATAAAGTATTAGGTAAAATTAGTACAATTGTATTGTATTTTACTGTATCATAACTTTCACAAATAATTATATTTTCATTATCATGCAGGTCAAAAGGTGATTTATTTTCCTTTAGATTTCTTCTCTGATTCATGTGTTATTTAGAAATGTCTTGTTTAATCTCTAAATTATTTGAAAATTTTCAGCTATCTTTCTAGTATTGATTTTTAGTCTAATTCCATTCTGTTCTGAGGACAAATATTGTATAATTTTTATTACTTTAAATTTCTTAATGTGTGTTTTACTGCACAGAATATGACTTATCTTGGTGATACTCCATGTAAACTTCAGTAGAATGTTCATTTTGCTGTTTTTGATGAAATAGTCCATTATATCCAGTTGAGAAATGATGTAGTTGTGTCCATCCATGTCCTTCTTGATTTTTATTAGTATGTATTTTCAGTATATAATAAAATTAAAATGGTCAATTGATAATTTCACAGCATATCATAATTTTTTTCTCTTTCTTATAATTTTGTTTTCATCCCTTTTCCTTCCCTTCCCTCTCTGCTCTTCTAACTCTTGGTCCCTTCCTAGTTGAAAAATCTTTTTTCCCATCAAAATTTTCCACTCCCTTTCCTTCTTTCTCTTTTATTCCCTCCATCTTTAGTGCACCCATTCACTTGAAAAAGATCTCACTACCTCTTCTTTATCTATATTCTGTTCCCCCCTGGATAGAGAAATATCAAATGATTATGCTAAGTGGATTAATGAAAATTAATGCTGACAACATTACAGATGTTAAGGGGAGGAAGATTTTTGGGAATAATATGCACTGATTCTTTGGCAAGAAGTTGTAATTTGGGGGAGAGGATGTTAGGTTAGATAAAAAATGTATATTTAAGTTATATGTTAAGCAATAAAATATTTTGAAATAGGAAAATTGATATGCTAAAAGTAAAGAAGTAAATTCATTCCTAAAACTGAATTAAAACTAAAAATTTAAAGAGGTACCACATCAAGAAAAAGAAAAAAGTAACAATTGTGATAATTACTCAACTATTTCCATAGGCATTTCAATAGTTTATTGTTTTTAACTAGAAAAATGCTTCCAAAATGAATTAAAACATAAAAAAGATTATATATTATATCTCTACATTTAAAGATTTACATAGGTTAAAGATAAAAGTGTAAATATGCACAACATATATACATATGCTAATTTTATGTAAATGGAGGGCTGGTACCTTAATTTAAAAAGTAAACAGACCCAACAAAAGGCAAAGTACCATTGAGAGAGATACCATATAATAATAAAAAATTATTCTAAAAATACAAAGGCAAATTTTAAGCATGTGAACCTAACAGAATACTATCAAAATTTATGAGAGGAAAAATATATATAAGTAAAAGTAGAAATAGATAAATTCATTATTATATTTTAAACTCCAATGTATCCTCATCGTTAAATGGTAGATCAACTGAAAAAATTGAACTTAGAATTTTTTCTTTGATTGACATCTGGAGAATATTTTACATCAAAGAAAAGTTGGACATAAATAAACCTTCTCTAGGATTCAGTATACCCCAGCTATAAAATACAATCAAACACAAAAGCATGGTAAAAGTAAAAATTATTTTTAACCTTAATGCAATAAAGTGAGAATCAAAAACTAAAATAAAGATGTAAAATCTGTGAGTTTTTAAAAATTATACATTTCTATATGTGGGCCAAGGGAGACTCAAACAAAATTGTTTTTTGAACTTAGTGAGAATTAAAATGAAATATATCAAAATTTATTAGTGATAAGAAGAAAATGTAGACTTCAGTACCTATCTAGAAAACAAATATTAGAGGAGTGAAATCAGTAACAGGATGGAATAGGAAGTTTCTTACTTGTCACTCACTGAATATTTATGAATAAATCAACTTCCCCTGGAAGAAAAAATAGTTCTCACTGTCATTCTTCTCATGCTGTACTTACAAACTGGAACGTATTCTGTAATGTATACAATAGCAGACAGTACGGGAGTCGGAATATTATGCCATCCAAGTGCCATCAAGTTTGTGCCTGGTCACATCTCCCCTCTGCATTCCATGATGGCTTGTCATTACAGAATCTGTAAGAAAAAAAGAATCTGTGTCTTCACATGATGAATGGGCTAGAAAACCAAAAAAGAATGACGACTAATTCACCACAGTCCTTTTATACGGGCATTAATGTCATTCATGAGAACTTTATCTTCATGATTATATAATAACCTCTTCAAGCATCTATAACACACTTAAAACTTGCAACTAATTACAATACAGGAATTTAGAGATCATTTAGACTATAACATCTGCACAGTATAAAAGTTTTCCATATCATAAGGCTAGGAAAAACTGAAGCACACTTTAAAACAAACTTCAAGTTGACACCAGACCACAGAAACAGAAAGAAATTTCTACTAGAAGAGAGAGGGAATAATCCCACCTATTTAAAGTTCTAACTATAAGATTTACCCTAGCTCTTAAGGTGACATTATTCTGGGAGAAAGACCAAGACATACGTGATCATCCCTAGAAAACAGAACAATTGACTGTAGTAGTTTCATACAAGAGTGTAACTCATCAGAGGTTTAATTCCTTCTGATGAGGGCCCATATAGGTGTATAACTTGCAGCTCCCATTAGCAATTTGAAAGGAGTATACCAAGATATGATGCTGAGAGTTAATTCTCTGTGTGCAGTAGTTAGATGTTCTTCCAGAATAAAGTTTCTGGAAACCAGATAGCAGTTTGTTGTTGCTTGAGACCTATCCTCTAACACACTTCAACCATAAATACAAATTTAATGGTTCTTCCTGAAAGAAGTTTGTCTGCAATATTCATCAGATTGAATGCATTCTTTGATATTGTAATAGGACTAAGCATAGACTTCTTGGTCATGATGAAATATGGTGATTTTTACCAGGCACATGAGCATTTCTAAGAAATGTTCCTACCTGAGACAATACAGAGAAGTTACTCACATGCAATTCTCAGTTCTCCTGAGAAACAGTTTTAATGTCCATTCCTCCAATTTTTATTAAGAGTTTTCTGTAACAATAGATTCAATATAAAATATATGTTGGATTATAAAAGGATTTGTAAGACAGTGTTTAAGATCAGAATTAGATGAGTCACAATGGCCAGCTGCCAGATCAAACACAGAAGAATAAAATAGCCATCTACAGGCTTAACACACAGAGGTTCCAGGCGAAGTCAAATATTGAAGGCCTACAAGCTCAAAGCAATCATTGGTGCATGTCTGTGCCTGAAAGCCAAGGAGTTTGTGTTGAAAGGCTAAAAAGTTGCTGGAAACTTAAAAAACGGAGACTAATGTCAAAGTCAATGGCAAAGATTGGAGCTCCTCTGAATAAAGAGGAGATTTCTTTCTGCTTCTTCTCCTTATTCAACCCAGACTACATGTTTTTTGGTCAGTGCTGCTGCAAGGGTGGGTCTTCTTTCCTCAGTTTGTAAATTTGTAAACCTGCTAGGTGGTTCTTACTTGAGTTGTTGTATCACAATTAGCAGTCACAGAATGTTGCCTAACAGTGTGTATTCAAACTAACTTGCCTCACTGACTTGATGGACCTGAAAATTGACTTCGTCAACCTTAGGCCAAATCCCATTCATTTATTAAGCTGCTTCCAATGGTGGTATGTTGAGGTCTACCATTTTTCTTCTTAGAAAGATGTTGTCCAGACTCTGAGCATTATGGCTTTTATATTTCTATTTGAGTCATTGTATTTGAACCTCCTACCACTTATATCAGAAAAGACTTGGAATTCACTAGCTTCTACAGATTAAAGAATAAAGAAGTAGTTTTATCTTTGTGGTTTTAATGGACTACAACCCATAGCATCAGTACTGAGATGTGTGTAAATTTTACATTTTCTAGTTTTTTTCTGGAAGAGTTTCATCTGCACAGTTTTCCAACTGCTGCTGAAGTTATGACTCTAATTTATTGAGCTCCAGAAACTTGCACAGAAAATAGGAAGTTTCTGATCTTTTTCTTTTACGTTACTCTTGCCATAAAGCAAAGATTGTAGAATCTCCCTGAAAGGTGTTTGGTCACATATCAAATACCAAAACATCTGCTCTCCTGCAAGACAATACTTTCTTAAAAATATTTCCAGGGATTATGGGATTCTAAATTCTTGAATCTTCTTAGACCCCAGAAAAACAGAATGCCTTCATTACTTTTTTTATTGCTGAGATGAAATATACAACACTATCACCTGACTTTATACAGACCAATGAGATGACATGAAAATATCAGCAAAGTTGTAAAAATTTGCAGGTCACAACTGAGTGGATTAATACATTCAAAATCCTAGAAAACATTCAGGAAACTGAGAACAATTTATCTAGAAATCCTTTCTTTTACAAATGAGATTAAACAAACACTCTCTAACAAACAAAGGCCTTGGAAGATTATCATCATTATGTTTGAATTGAAAGAAATGTCAAAAGGATTTTATAAACTGAGGGAAAAAAGATAATTAATAACATAAAAACATATGAAACTATAAAATACATTGGAAAAGTAATTATATTGTCATATTCAAACATTCTAATATTGTACTTGTGGCATGTAAATCAACTGTATCTCTATTATGAAGATTAAAAGAAAAAAACTAAAAAAATCAATATAGCTAAAATATATATAATTAATTATTTATAAATATTTATAAATTGTAACATCAAAATATAAAAGGAAAAAGGAGATTAACTGTAGTGTTAGTATATGTAATCAAAATTAAATTATTATTTCAAATTAGCTTGTGAAAAGAAATTTAATGTAATCTCCAGAATACCAAAATATATAAACCTACAGTAGATACAGAAAAGATTAAAAAGGTTTATCAACACACAGAGAAAGCAGCAAAACAAGAGGAAGAAAGAAAAGTATATCAATAAAATAACACAAAAATTTCCATTTATTAATTAATTGGTTTTAAAATAATTAGTTTAAGAATCAATTTATTAAATTCTGCAATCAAAAACTTAGAGTGACAGAATGGATGAAAATAAAAAGCCTAATTACACTTCATCTGCACAAGATTTAGGTTTTTTTTTAAGACATGTAACCTCAAAATAATGAATGGAATTTTTTCCATGCAAATAAAAATCAAAAATTAGATATCTGTGTCTAATTTAGATAAATTAAACTTTTAGTCAAAAATTAAAAATTGAGACAATGAGGGACAATGAATAGTGATAAAGGGGTCTAATGATTAACAGAAAATAATATTTGTAAATATATATTTCATGTATACAACACAGAGCACTAAAATATATATAGCAAATGTTAATAATTATGAAGGTTTCAATACAGTAATATTAGATTTTAACACTTTGCTTTCAAATATGAGCAGGTCATTCAGGCAGTGAAACTATTAGGAAACATTAGACTGGAACCTACTTTATTTCATTTAGGAATAAAAAAAATAAATATTTTTCTTACATGCACTGGAACAATCTCTGGGATAAATCATGTTAGTCCAGCAAAAATATGAACAAATTTAGGAGCATTGAAATCATATCATATAAATTTTTGACCACAAATGTATTAAATTAGCAATCAAGCCAGAAAAAATAATGGAAAATTTATAAATATGTGGAAGTTACACTACATTTTCCAGAGCAACTATTGGCTCAGAGAAGGAATTAAAAGGAAAATTTTAAAAATACCTTGATGAAATCAAAATTAAATATAAAGAGTAATTTTCCAACTACATATACTTTTCTAGCCCTTAATTAATATTAGGAGGTAAAGTCTTTTGGAGACCTTGAAGGTAGAATTTTGATAATTTTCATTCATCCCCGTTTTAATCTTTTGGTATGGCCTAACAAAATATAAGACACTTGGTAATTTATAAAATTTATTATTCACTGTTATGAATAGTTTAATGAGCAGTACAAAATTCCAGCAGATTTTGTGTCTTTTAAGGACCTAGTCTTCAAAGACACTTTCCACTGTACCTTCCGAAGATGGTAGGGAATATGGTGCTTCTTTGCACATAACTTACAAAGAAATCAATACCATTCATGATGGCTTCATTTTCATGATCTAATGATATCCCAGAGGCTCTAGGCCCTAATGATATTATCATGGTTGTAAATATTAAAAGATATAAATTTTGGAACATAAGTATTCTACCCATAGTAATGCCTTTTTAAAAATGAGTCCATAAAATTCCTTTTGCCATATGAATACCAAATGAAAAATTGCTGTCAATGAACCAAAAATCAGGATCTCACTAGAAAAAAAAAATCTCACACTATCTTGATCTTGAATTTCCCAGCTTCCTGATTTATGATTGATACAAAGACAGAGATAGATGATTGATAGGTAGATACCTTTTTATTTATAACATAACTACCTTGTGATATTTCCTAAAGCAGCCGATATGGACTAACACCAGATAAAGTGATTAACGATTTGATACATACCTGTCACAATACTACCAATTGATGAAAACCCTACCGATACAAACAGAAATATAAATAAAAACTTAAAATATTTTGAAATAAATTACATTATGTGGAAGTGTATACATAATGCAACTCCATATTAGTATACATTATTTATATAGATATGCAAGTATGAATAATTTCATTTATAATTTCATAGACACACATCATAGATAAGGGGTCAAATACTATTACAGATAAAGTTAAGAAGCATTTTTAGCTCTGTGAAGGTTAAAGTGGGTTTAGGGATTGCCAGGTAGGGGGACAAAAGTAACCTAGATTATAATGCAGATATTTATGTAGTATTTATTTTAGCACAATTTGGGAGTACATGAGTATACAGCTTTTCAGTACTCAGTGGTTAAGTGTTAGTACTATGTTTCTACAATAGAATACCAAAGTTTAAGTAATTTTTAAGGAAAAGAGATTTACTTCATGCAGTTCTATAGTCTGGAAAATCCATGGTTAAATAGTGCTCATCTATTAAAAGTTTTTTTGTGATATAACATGGAAAAGTTTATCCAGGTCCTACTTCAGCAATAAATAATTGTTATTAAGTATTGTATTCCATGATAAAAAAATTTAATTCATTAATGAAGCCCTTTATAATCTAATCAACTCTTACACTTCCAATCTGTCACTACTGTTGATTAAGTTTAAAACACAGGCACATTGGATTTACATTTGAACCATCATCCACATATAGTCAGTGAATTTGATTTCAGTTTTTATAAACTATAATTAAAATAATAAAAGTAAAGAAATATTTCAATAAACAAATAAAATATAATTAATGATCTTTGTGATGAACACTTTAGGGAACGTGTAGTAATGCTTACAATTTAATAAACTTCTTCCCAAAATGAAATAAATTAATGGATGAAAACATGACTTGTTACCTTGATAATACCTGAGAAAAGAAAGTAAGGTACTATGTATCTCAAATTGATGTGTTTTTTGTTTTAAGGCTATAAATTTTAAAATGGATGATATAACAGTTAATTTTATGTATCATCTTATGAACACTATCCTTAGTAACATAGCCATGTGGTCACACACCTTAAGATGTTGCTGTGAAGATCTTTTTAAAAATGGGATTAATATTTATGCTAGTATTCTTTAGTTACAGCAGTTTCCTCTCTAATGTCAGAGGGCACCAACCAACTGTTAAAGATTTTTTAAAAGGAATAGTGACCCTGGGTAATAAAGTTTAAAATTATTAAAAAATAAAGTGTTAAAAATATTCACTTTGACAGATTCTGTTCTCTGTATATTATAGTAATTTATCACTTTCCAAATAATAAAATCAAAATAAGCATTAATGTTTACAATTCTGTTTTATATTATTGCTGATAAAATCTTGATATTTTTACTAATTTTTTGTCAAAAATAGTTCATAAAAATGTATAATAGAAATTTGTTCACAGTCAACAGTGAATTTATTTTTGTTTGATAATTCATGACAAATTTAAGCATTCTTAGTACTTAAACTTAAAAAAGTTGATAAAATAGTAAAGTGAAAATTATTAAAATTCAATTCATGTTTCCTATATATGGAAGAGAAAAATTTTTTTTTCATATCACTAAAGAAAAGATATAGAAACAGTCAAAGACAAATGGGAAAATGTGTGCCATGAGAGTACCTCTATCAAGAAACAGAAAAATGCTATAGAATTAATGCTCAAAAAATCCAGAGGTTTAAGGACTGAAATAATAGACTTGAGAAGTTGATAAATTATGAAGATAAAGTACAAAATTTTAATTATATTTCCATTATATTGTGGTATAAAGTTGTTGAAAAATCACTTATTTTGTGTGCTCACATCTTAAAAATACTTGTTTTTCAATTTAATATGTCTTTGCTTTATATGATTTCTATATTCCTGTTTTCTATTTTCATCATATTGAATTTTAGTCATTTAGTGTTATGTTATAGATTAATCATATTTTAGATATTTACTATTCATTAGACACAGTATTTTCTTTAAATCAATCAAGTGATTTTTAAATAATGATCTCATTTATTTGTATTAAAATATTTTGCTCAAAATATTGAACAAGGTATTAAATTTAATGGCTACTCACACAAGTAAAATGAAAATATTAACTTATTCATTAACAGTAATCATTAAACACTGACAGATATTTGTTTTTGATTTTTCTTTTATTCTTCTATGTGCATTTTTTTCAATTTAAAGAGGAAATACAAGGATACCAAATTTCAGAACAGGATAGTAGAAAAGTAACAATGGTTAATACATTGTGTTTGGTTACCATCAAATTAAGTGCTGAGATTACAAGGTATAGGCATGAAAAATTGATGAAACAATATAAGCAAAACTTTCTCTTCAATAATGTTATGGGTTTATACACTGTGTCAATTTGAAAAATCTAGAAGCAGCGAGGGAGTCAAGGCTGCAGGAGGGCTTCTTTCAAGGTGGGGACCCAAGACTGCATGAGGGATTCAAGGCTGCGTGAGGGGAGTGTCAGTGCACTGCTGCTGTCCCAGGGAGAGTTTAAGACCATTGCTCCCTATAACTGCATGTATGTTTAAGTGTGAAAGACTGATAACCAAAATACTAAGTTTCTGTTGGATAGATAAACAGAACTGGTTGCAGTCTCACTGTTTAAATGTCCACTTTGAATGATTTATTTATGTAACTTGAAAAACTACTTCTAAGAGGAAAATATGTAATGGTCATCTCATGATTTCTTACTGTTTTTTTAAATTAACCCTCTTTCTGTTTTATTCCATTTTCTTTAAATAAAAAACATTTTTAAAAAAATGTAAAAAGACTGTCACTCCCAGCAGTTAAGTGCCCACCCAGGTCCCTAAAACACTAGTCTAGGTTCTAGAGGTTTTGCTGGCCTGAGTGGACCATGCCCAGCAAACTTCTTTCAATCCAATGGGGAGCCAAGGCCACACAAAGTGAGTTACAGCCCACTAGTGCTGGCCCAGAGACAGTATAAGACCATTGCTTCCCGCAGTTAAGTGCTGCCAGCTTCCTAAAACACTGCACTTCACTTGAGAGGTCCTGCAGGCCTGACTGGACCACACAGTGACCTTCATTCAAACCTAAGAGCCAAGAGTGCAGGAGGTGATTTCCAACATGTCCAGGGGAAGCTTTGGAACATCACCTAAAAAAAGGAAATAAAGGAAAATGATAAGACGAAAGACAAAAATGCAATTTCAAACCTCTAGCCCATCCCAAGAAAACCTAGGAGCCATGTACATAGAAGAAAATATAAGCCACACACCTGAAATGCCTGAAATGATATCAACTGAAATAAAGAAGCAACTCCAGGAAGCTATAAAGGAACTCAAATCAGAAATAATATCCCAGGTAAAAGAAGAAATGATAAAAGTAGTGAAAGAAATACTGAACACATCTAAAGAAAACACAGTTAAAAAATTAGAGGAACAAAGCAAAAAGATAGAATCCTAGTATAAGAAACAAACAGAATGCATGAAACAGATTCAAAGAGATGTACAGGAAATCAAAAATTCTATGGAAAGTTACCAAAATCATCTCAACAAAAGTGAAGATAGAATTTCAGACCTCAAAGATAAAATTGCAGCTAGTGAACAGGAAAGAAAAGATCTTTTTTAAAACAACAGAGAATCAAGAGGTAATAAATTAACAGCTGCAAGATGATGCAAAGAAAAACAATATAAGATTAATAGGGATAAATGAAAAAGAAGGTAACAACACAAATGATATCAAGAATCTATTTACAGAAGTAATAGCTGAAAATTTCCCAAGCATGAGAATGTAAACTGACATACAGATTAGTGAAGTATACAGAACTCCCAATAGCCATAACCAAAACAAAACAGCACCCAGACATATAATAATCACCATCCCAGAAATCCAACATAAGGACAGAATATTAAAAACTGTTAGAGAGAAAAGACAGATCACCTATAAAGGAAAACCTATCAGAATCACAGCAGAAAACTGCCAGAATCTCAACACAAACAATGAAGTCAAGAGCATGGAGTGAAATATTTCAGTTCCTAAAGGAAAACGACTTGCAACCCATACTGATGTACCTTCAAAACTGTCCTTCAAAATGGATGGAGAAATAAGATACTTCCATGACAAAGGACAGCTGAAGAACTTCATGATCACCAAACCAATCATACAAAGAATACTGAAAGACATTCTAGATACACATAGGAAAAAACCACTAAGCAAGACAGACAATTAAACAGAATGGAAAGGTAAAGATACAACAGAAGAAAGATAGCATGTCAACAATAAACCGATATACAACAATTATACCCATTAATGTAAACAGCCTCAATTCACCAATTAAAAGAAACAGACAGGCAGAATGGATCAAGAAACAACATCCAACCATATGCTGTCTACAAAAAACCCATCTAACTCAAAAGGAAACTCATGGACTGAAAGTCAAATGACAGAAAACAATACTTCATGCAACAGGTACCCCCCCAAAAAAGCAGGGGTAGCTATTCTACTTGCAAACAATGTGAAATTCAAACCAAGAATGATTCAAAGAGATAAAGAAAGTCACTACATACTAGTTAGGGGAAAAGTTAAAGAGGAAGAGATAACAATCTTAAATATATTTGCACCAAATTCCAGAGCACCCAGCTATACAAAGCAAGTATTAACAGAAATGAAAAATCAAATAAGGAATAACACAATTATTACAGAAGACCTTAACATGCCATTAACACAAAGGGACAGATCAACTACACAGAAAATCAGCAAAGAAATAACACAACTGAATCACACCTGTGAACAAATGGATTTGATAGACGTACACAGAGTGTTCCATCCAACAACATCAGAATATACATTCTTCTCACCAGCACATGGGACCTTCTTTAAAATAGACCATACACTAACCCACAGAACATATTTAAGTAAATGCAAAAGAATTGAAATCATCCCATGCATGTTATCAGATCATAGCACCATGAACCTAGAAATTAATAATAAAAGAAACTGCAAAAACCACACAAACACATGGAAACTGAATAATATATTCTGGAGCAATCAGTGGGTCACAGAGGAAATTAAAGAAGTTAAACAATATCTACAAGCAAACAAAAATACAAATAAAATTTAACAAGAATCTGAGGGATGAAATGAAAGCAGTTGTCAGTGGAAAACTTATTGCACTGAGTTCCCACATCAGGAAAACAGAATGAACACAAATAAACAACCTGATATTGCACCTCAAACATCTAGAAAAAGAAGAGCAAGCCAAGTTCAAAGCCAAAAGAATGGAGGAAATTATAAAGATCAGAGCAGAAATTAATGCAATAGAGACTAAGAAAACAATACAAAGAATCAATGAATAAAAGAATTGGTTCTTTGAAAGATTAATTAAAACTGATATGCCCCTAGCCAACCTTATTTAAAAAAGGAAAGAAAATCTCAAATCCATGCAATAAGGAACGAAAAAGGTGAAATCACTATAGACCCTGTATAAATATAGAAGATCATCAACACCATTTTCAGAAACCTCTACTCTCATAAGTTCAATAACACAGAAGAAATTGACAGATTCCTAAAAACATATGAACTACCAAAGCTGGGGCGAGAAGATGTAAAACTGCTGAATAACCCAATTTCTATTAATGAAATTGAAAATATAATTAAGTCCTTACCAACAAAGAGCCCAGGCCCAGATTCATTCCTGCAGAATTCTACAAGAAAGACAAAGAAGACTTAATGCTGACACTCCTCAAACTCTTTGGTGAAATAAAAAAGGGAAGCAATTCTTCTTAAGTAATTACTGGAATAAAATATTACCCTAATACCAAAGCCTGAGAAATACCCAACTAAAAAAGAGAACTACAGGCCAATCTCCTAAATGAACTAGGTGCAAAAATTCTCAATAAAATATCGGCAAACAGGATGCAGCAAATCATCAAGAAGATTATACGCCATGACCAAGTGGGATTCATCCCAAGCATCCAGGGATGGTTCAACATATGCAAATCAATAAATGTAATCAATAGAGCTAAAAATAAGAATCTTATGATCATTTCTATAGATGCAGAAGAAGCTTTTGATAAGGTTAAACACTCATTGATGTTAAAAACCTTACAGAGAATTGGATAGATGTCTCCACCTCAATATGATAGAGACCATCTACAACAAACCAACAGCCAGCATCATATTAAATGGCCAAAAACTGAATGCCTTTACCTGAAAATCAGGCACAAGACAAGGATGTCCCTTATCACTGCTACTATTCAAAATAATGCTGGAAATACTAGCCAGAGCAATTAGTAAAGAGAGACAAATAAAAGGAGTAAAGATAGGAAAAGAAGTTAAATTATCATTATTTGCAGATGACATGATACTCTACATAGAAGACCCCCAAACTTCCATTGAAAGACACTTAGATACAATAAATAAATTCAGCAATGTAGGTGGATACAAAGTCAATACTCAAAAATCAATAGCATTCTTATTCATTAACAACAAAATCACCGCGAGAGAAATAAGAGAAGCCACACCCTTCACACTAGTATCCAAAAAATTGAAATACTTAGGAATTAATCTAATGAAAGATGCAAAACAGTTGTACAGGGAAAATTATAATACCCTGAAAAAAAATCAAAAGGACCTCAGTAAATGGAAAGACATCCCCTGTTCATAGATAGGAAGAATAAATATTGTGAAAATGGCCATTTTCCCAAAATTGTTATACAGATTCAATGCAATCCCAATGAAAATACCACTAACATATCTCATAGATCTAGAGAAATCACTCCTAAAATTCATCTGGAACCAGAAGAGACCTAGAATAGCAAAGGCAATTCTAAGCAGCAAAGGCAAGGCAGGAGGCATCACAATCCCTGATTTGAAGTTTTACTACAAATCTACCATAATAAAATCAACATGGTTTTGGAATAAAAACAGACCTGAAGATCAATGGAATAGACTAGAAGACACAACTACGAACACACTCAGCTACCTTGTCTTTGATAAAGGGGCCAATCATGCTTATTGGAAGAGCAATAGTCTCTTTAATAAATGGTACTGGGAACACTTGCTTTCCATATGCCATAAACTAAAATTAGACCCATGCCTGTCACCATGTACTAAACTAAAATCTAAATAGATCAAAGATCTAAATATTAAAACAGAAACACTAAAACTGTTGGAAGACAAAGTAGGTAAATATCTTGAAGACACACAGGTTGGTAGAGAATTTATGAACTAGAACCAAACTGCACAGGAAATACTTCCCAGAATCAATAACTGGGATCATGTCTTATTAAAGAGTTTCTGCATATCCAAAGAAATCTGCAGCATAGTGAAAAGAAAACCCACTAATTGGGAAAAAAATCTTACTGAACTGTCCCTCAGACAAAGGACTTTTGTCTAGAACTTATAAAGAATTTTAAAAAATCAGACCCCCAAAAATGGGCATCTGAGATGAATACACATTTCTCAGATGAAGAAATACAAATGGCAAATATATACATGAAAAAATGTTCATCATCAGTACTCGTTAGAGAAATGCAAATTAAAACCACACTGAGATTCCGTCTCACTCCAGAAAGAATGGCCAGGATCAAGAAAACTACCAACAGCAAATGCTGGAGAGATTGTGGGGGAAAAGGAACTCTTCTGCACTGTTGGTGGGAGTGTAGACTTGTGCAACCACTGTGGAGGTCAGTCTGGAGATTCCTCAAAAAGTTGGGACTGGAAGTCCCATTTGACCCAGCTATTCCACTTCTGGGCATATCAGAAGAACTGAAAACATGATACCACAGTGATATATGTGCACCCATGTTTATAGCAGCATAATTTGTAATAGCCAGATCTTGGAAAAAACCTAAGTGCCCATCAATGGAGGAATGTATAAAAAAGTTATGGTATATTTATACAATGGATTACTACTCAGCTACAAAGAATGATCACATTAGGATATTTATAAATAAATGGACACAACTTGAGACCATACTTATAAGTGAAATAAGCCAAACTCACATGTACAAATACCATATAGTCTCCCTAGTGTAAGAAATGGCTGGAGTACATAGATTTTATGGTATTCATGACTCCCCATTACATTGCTTTGAAGCCTTATAATATTTTCACTCATTGATTGGAATGGTTTTATTCTCTTTTGTTTGATTTTTATTATGTGTGATGGTATAAACAGCTATTTTGAAGAAAACAAGATATTATGGCAACTATTGCTGATTTAATATCATCTTGCTTTGAAGTCCTACCATGCTTTTATTCTTCTATTACCATTCATTCTATCATGTTGTATCTTATTGGATTTTAATATGTGTGATAGTTTAAAGAAAATTTTTATGGAAAATGAGATATTATAGTTGCCATTGTCCATTTTCTGTTATTTGGTTCAGAATACCCTGTAATACTTTCATCCTCTTGAATGGTCTTATACTATTTTGTTATGTTTGATATTATTGTGTCTGAAGCTATGCTCAACTATTTCAAAGAAAGAGACATGACTGTAGCTACTATTAATATCCATTTGTTTTGTTATGAAGTGCTGTGTTGCTTACACTGTTCTGTTCTGAGCTGCTTTGTTCTATCCTCTTTTGTTTTATTCTCTTTGAAATAAAATAAAATTGAATAATAAAATAAAATAGTCTAGAAGCTTAACTAACTCAGTAACTCTCCAACCTCAGTAACTCTCAGAGAATGTAATGCTACTACCTTTCTATATATTGTCCATTGTATCAATTTGAGAAGGTCAGAAGTTTAACTGATTCATCAGGGGACCAAGGTCTTTACTTTTTAAACATTCTCAGCCTGTGCAAGAGGAGGGCACAGAGATGCTACGAGTGTTACACTCACCCTGAAGGGTGTTGTGCCTGCTTACAACATAAGGGAGAAGAGACTTGTCCCCTCCTCCTTTTTGCTCTTGTTATTTTTCTGTCTTCTTCCATCTTGAAGTGTTCACCTGGTGCCATGCCTGCCTTGGAGCCAGCTGACTCCGCACTGAAATGTCCACAAACTGTAAGCTAAATGATTCTTTCTTCCTTAATTTTGGGTGTCAGATATTGTGTCTCTGCAATGAGAGAAAAGTAACCAAGAAAATAAACTAACAGAAATTAGTAGTACAACAATCTTAACTACCTTGTGTGCATGGGTGTGTGTGTGTCTGTGTGTGTAATTCACTTTCCTTCTTTTTCCTTTCCTCCATCTCTCACTTTCTCTTTCTTTTTGAACAGTTTCTTCTCATTTCACAAACTCTGTAATACAATTTGGATCAAATTTACTCATTCAGCTTCTTTCACTAGTGGGACAATACGATGTTTACACTTGCAAGTCTGATTTATCTCGCTAATGAGTATGATCTTGAGTTGCATCGATTTACCTATAAAAGTCTTAAGCTTACCCTTATTTATAGCTGAGAAGTATTCCACTTTATAAAAAGAACACAGCTTGTTATTCAGTCCTTGGTTGATAGGCATTTGGATTGCTTCCAAGATTTAACTATTACAAATTGTGCTGCTATAAATATGGGTGCACATATATCACTGTGATATAATTTTAACTCTTCTGAGAAAATATCCAGAAGGAGAATAGCTGAGTCAAATGGAATCCTAGTTTTTTGAGAAAACTCCACACCAATTTCCATAGTGGTTGCAACAGTCCACACTCCTAACAGCAGTGGAGAATTGTTCATTTTTCCACAAAGTCTCTCCAACATTTGTTATTGCTTGATTTCTTGATAATAGCCATTCTTTCTGTAATGAAATAGAATCTCAATGTTTTTTTCATTTGCATCTCTCAAATGACTAATGATGCTGAACATTTTTTAATGTATATATTTGCTGTTTGTATATCTTCATTTGAGAAGTGTGTTTTCATCTCAGAGGTCCATTTTTGGATTGGGCTTTAAATTTGGGATGTCTGATGGTTTTTCAGTTATTTACATGCTCTCAATAGTAGTCCTTTCTCTGACAAAGAGTTGGCAAACATTTTTCCCATGCTGTGGGTTTTCTCTTCATTCTGTTGGTGTCTTTTCATTCTGTGCAAAAGCTTTTCAGTAAGATGAGATCATAGTTGTGGATTCTTTGATATTTCCTGTGCAGTTTGAGTTTTGTTCATAAACTGTCTACCTACACATACATCTTCAAGACATCTACCCCATTTCCTTTCAGCACATTTAGTTTTTCTGTTTTTATATTTAGATATGTGATGCATTTTGACTTTAGTTCACTACATGTGATAAACATGGATCTAGTTTTAGTATTCAGTATAAAGAGAACCGGTTTTTCTAACACTATTTTTTAAAGAGTTTATCTATACTGCAGTGGACATATTTGGCTCCTTAATCAAAAATAAGTTGGCTGAGTGTGGTTGTAGTTATGACTGTATCTTCTAATCTGTTTTGCTGATCTTCAAGTCTGTTTTGTTTATGAGTACTATGCTGATTTTGTCACAGTAGCTTTGTGGTATAATTTCAAGGTAGGGTAAATAATGCCTGCTGCCTTGATTTTGTTGCCAAGAATTTTTGTTATGCTAAGACTCTTCTGCTTCTAATTGGTTTAGGAATCCTTTTCTCTAACTCTTCTATTTATGCTAATGGTATTTTGATCAGTCTTTCATTGAATCTGTATAGCATTTTTGTCAATATGACTATTTTCACTATTTTGTTTCTTCCTATTTGTGAGTGAGGGGTATCTTTCTATTTTGTGATATCCTCTTCAGTCTCCTTTTTCAGAGTACTGTAACTTTCAATGTATAAATCCTTTACTTTCTTTGTTAGATTTATTCTTGTTTCATTTTTTCAGATGCTATTGTGAATGGTGTGATATCCTTAATTTCTCTTTCAGTGACATTGGTTTTTTGTGTACATGAATGCTATTGTTTTTTGCTTACTTACTGTGTATCTAGTTTTACTATTGAATTTGGTTATTAAATCTAGAACTCTTTTGGTGGAATTGTTGAGGCCTTCTATCTAGAGCATCATTTCATCTGTGAATAATGATAATTTAAATTCTTGCTTTCATATCCATATTCCTCTTATTTCTCTTTGTTGCCTAATTTCTCTGGCTAACTTTTCCAGAACTATATTGACTGAAGTTGGGGATAGTGAACATCATTGTATTTTTTCTGAGGTAAGAGTGAAACTTTGAGTTTTTGTCCATTTAATATTATGTTGGTTGTTGGTTTGTCATAACTGACATTTATCACATTGAAGTAAATCCAGCCTACTCCAATTTTCTGTAAGGTTTTCATCATGAATGAGTTTTTAATTTAGTCCAAATTTTTCTGCAACTATTGATATGATCAAGTGATTTTTATCATTAGCTCTGTTTATATGTTGTATTACATTTCATGATTTACATATATGGAACCATTCCTACATTCCTGGGTAAATCCCATTTTGCCATGGTTGATAATCTTGATGATTTTCTGCATTCTGTTTGCTAATATTTTATTGGGGTTTTGTGCATGTATGTTCATTAGGGAGATTGGCTTGTAGTTTTCTTTTTTGTTAGGCCATTCACTGGTTTTGGATTCAGGCTAATTCTTACCTCTAGGAATAAGTTAGGGAGTATTGCTTTCTTTTCAATATATTAAAAAATATGAGGACTGTTAGCTTAACTCTTCTTTGCATTTCTTGTAGAATTCAAGAGTGAATCTTTCTAGACCTGGGTTTTTCTTTGTTTTTAAGCATTTAAATACATTATCAATCACATGAACTGATATTGGTTATTTAGAATTTTCATATCTTCTTAATTCAGCTTTGGTAATTCTTACTTATCTAGGAATCTATCCATCCTTTCCATGTTCCATTCTATGAAGATTTTGAAATAAGTTTTGATGACCTGAATTTTTACAAGATTCAGTGATTTCAGGCTTTTTATTCCTCAATACAAAAATTTGAGTATTTTTATTTATAAGGCTGGATAAGAGCTTATCAAGCTTATTTATTCCTTGAAAGAATAAACTCTTAAATTCATTAATTTTTTGAAAAATTTTTTTTAGTTTTAATTACAATAATTTCTGCTCTGATCTTTATTTTTATTTATTTATTTTATGGGGGAGGGTGTGGGCTTTGGCCTTGTCTTGCTCTTTGTGTTTTCTAGAAAACTGAGGTGAAACATTAGGTTTTTATTTGTGCTCATTCTGTGTTTGTGATGTGTAGATTCACTGTTATGTTTCCCTCTAAGGACTGCCTTCATTATGTCCTGCTAGTTTCAGTATGTTGTGTTTTCATTTTCATTTATTTGTAGATTTTTAAAAAATATATCCTCTGTAATTTCACCTGGAACCCATTGGTCATTTAGGAGTGTGCTATTTAACTTTCATGTATTTATGGAATTTTTGTGGTTTCTACTGCCATTAATTTCCAATTTCATTGCACTGTGGACAGATAATATGCAAGGGATAATTTTAATTCCTTTTAACTTACTTAAACATGTCTGGAGTGTTGTAGAGTCTGTTTCATACATTTCATGTGCAGCTAAGAAGAATATGTATTCTGATGATGTTGAGGGGAAACATTTTGTAAACATCTGCTAAACCCATTTGTTCACATATTTGGTTCAGTTCTGATATTACTTTGCTAATTTATGTCTAGTTGATCTATCTGTTTGTGACAATGGGGTATTAAGTTCTCCCATGACACTTGTGATACTGCTTATTTGATTTTTCATTTATATTAAATATCCTATATAGTTGTATGGTCCTGTATTTGCTACATACATATTTATGATTACTATCTTTTTCTCTTGAAGCTTTCCCCTATGTATGGATTGACCTACTTTATCTCTTTTAATCATTCTAGGTTTGAACTTCACATTGTCTGCAAGAAGAATAGCTACTCTTAAATTTTTCTGGGTTCCTGTTGCATGGAGAATTGTTTTTCATTCTTTGCCTTTTAGTATATGAATTTCTCTTTGAGTGGAGTATGTTTCTTGTATATACCCTATTGTTGGATCTTGTTTATAGATCTGTTCTGCCAGTCTATTTCTTTTGATTGGTGAATTAAGGCCATATATATTGATGTTATAACTGATATATATTGGCTTATGTTTGTTATGATGTGTTTTTTATTGTGCTTCAATTACTTTCCTCTGGCTGTTGAGACAAATTACCCAATACCCAAAGTTAAAGCAAGAAAGTTTTATTTTACTCAAAGTTTGTGGTGATTTCATTCCATAACCTGCTACATCCAGAGCAGGGTGGCAGGGCAGAGCTAAAAAGTTCATAGCAGTAGTTAACAGTGAAAACAACAAGAGCAAAAAAGGGGAATTTATGCACAGAAGACTCTCTTATATTGTGTACAGGCCACAGCATTCACACCCATAACCACAGGATTGGACTATGAATTAATCAAAAATTCTAGAAGCCTGCTCCATGACTACATGAGCCTTTGTGGGAGTATCTAGACACCAACCATAAAATTCTGCCCCTGATCACCCCAAAATTCATGCATATCCCTTTATGCAAAAGTCATTTTAGCCAATTTCTAAGAGTTTTCAATGTCCTAACAGTTTCAGCACTGCAGAAAATTCCAAGCCCCAAGTCTCCTCTGAGATCTAAAGCAAAGTTTTAGCTGTGAGCCACTGTACAAATGAAAAGTTAAACACATCAAACATTCAATGGCACAAGAAAAACATTACCATCCCAAGAGGTACAAATAAGGGAATACAAAGCATTGGAACTGAAGCAAGTCCAAAATCCAGCAGTGCAAACATAAAGTCCTGAAGTTCCATGTGGAACATCTAGAGCAATCTGTGGTAAGTTGTGGGCTCCAAAGGGCTTACCTGACTCCATCCATATGGCACTTCAGGTGGTTGTAGCTTCCACAGCTTCTGTCATGGGCTCACGTTGCTCCCTTATTGCAAGTTTCCTTAAATGACCCACCTTCCTGGCTTCTCCAAACTTCTTGGTTCTCCACTGCACCTTTGTCTTCACCTTCACAGCATCACACATTACCCTCTTTGGGGCTCACTGCCTGGGCTCCCAAGCCTTCTGAAATTGGGATAAATATTTTCTAAACCTCAGATCTCTTGAGAATTCTTCTAAACCTCAGAACTCTCCATGAACCTAAACTCAACACCATATGAATGATTCTGAAGTTTGCTGTCAGCTGGAGCAGCCTTCAAATTTTCTTCTGATGTGGTTGTAGGAGTCCAGTGTCCAGGTTGCTGAGCACCCTGAACCTGATTCTGAGGAAAAATTATGCTTCCACAATTTTGGAATCTGGTGTGGCCAGTGCCACCATTCTGGAACATAGTGTGTTTGCCACCACTCTAGAACATGATTCCCTGTGGCTTTTGCTTTTGCAGTTTGAGGGCTTCAAAGGTTGGGCTGCGTCTTGTGATGTACTCAAGTAATCTTTTATATTCTCTCATGTCTTCTCAGCAGTTGAGATCTTTTCAGCTGCCATTGCAGTCCACAGCTTTACTGCTTCTTCTTTTATGGTTAAACTCACAAAATTTTAAATTAGCCTGCTGGGCACTTTGCTGTTGATTCTCAACATTAATCTGGCTAAAAGCCACCAACATTATCCAAGCCTTCACATGAGTCAGCAGAAACCATGCTGGGTCTAGGCAGAGTATAATATAAAGCCAATTGGCCATTTTCATAAGTCATGCAAAATATTTGGGGGGCCCAGGAACAGAGACAAGACAATTTTACCATGGGTCAGCAGAAATCATGCTGGCTCTTATAGGAGTACAACAAGAATCCAATCCCCCCTTTCTGAAAGCTGAACAAAATATACAAATCCCAGAAAGAGAGACAAGCCATTTTGTCCATCCTGTGACAAGGCAAAAGCTCTGCTAGGACTGGGAGATATACAAGAAGAAGTTGATTCACTGCTTCTGTACAAACAATGCTGGACCCAGGAAGAGAGAAAGCCAATTCTCCCTTCCCAAGAGTTTACAGAATCTATGCTGGCCCTGGGAAGTGAACAAGAGTCACATCCCCTTCCTATGTGCCACACAAACCATGCAGGACCCACAAAGAGACAAGCCAATTTGTCCTCCCCATAAGCTGTGCAAAACATGTAGGACCCAAGAAGAGAGACAAGCTAGTTTGCCCTTTTATGAGTAGACAGAAGCCATGCTATGTCTTGGAAGGGTACAAGAAGCCAAGAACCCATGAGCTATACAAACCATGCTGGAACTAGGAAGAGAGACAGTCAGTATACCCTTCCTGTGAGCTGTTCAGAACATGAGGATCACAGCATGAGAGACAAGTCAGTTGCTATTCACATGAGTCAGTAGAAGCCAAGTGGGTTATAGGAGCAATACAACAAGAAATCAACTGGCACTTTCCATGAGCCCCTCAAAACATGTAGGGCTCAGGAAGATAGACAAGCCAGTTTGCACTTCTCATGTGTTTGAAGAAGCCATGCTGGGTCTGAGATGACTGTAATGAGAAGCCAATTCACTCTTCCCATAGGCCATGAAAACCAGGAAGAAAACAAACCAGTTCTCCCTACCTGGGAGTCAGCAGAAGCCATGATGGTTCTGGTTTGAGTTCAAGAAACCAATTCACCCTTGCAATGAGTGCCCCAACTATTCAGGGCCTAAGAAGAGAAGCAAGCCAATTTGCTCTTCCTTTGTGTTGGCAGAAGTCATGCTGGGTCTGGTATAAGTGTAACAAGAAGCGAATACACACTTCTCATAAACTGTGTAAACCATGTGGGGCTCAGGAAGGGATATAAGCCAATTCTCGCTTCACATTAGCCAGCAGAAACTATTCTGGGCCTGAAAAGTGCCTAACAAGAAGCCACTTCAACCTTCCCATTAGCCATGCAAACCATGTGGGGCAAAGGAAAAAAGACAATTCAATTCACCATTCCAATGCACAATTCTGCACATATGGTAAGAGTCAAGAATTGCCCCACCTCCATAAACCACCAGCTGATTTGAGGGACAGATTGAGTTGATACCTATTGAGATACAAAAATGACTAAATGCTTGTACTGTTTGCTTGACTTTACAGGCATTGAGGATGGTACTCTGGGCATATATTAGGAGGATAAAAGTATTCAGTACAGTAAATATGGGGAATTTCCTTTTGTCTTGTTTTCTTACTGTTTTGTTTTGTTCTGATTTATTGTTTTGTTTTATTCAATATTCTGTTTTAATTGGTTTTACTTTCTTTTGATTTATTTTATTTTACTATCAGATGTTATAGTAAACTATTTTGAAGGTATTAAGACATATTATGCAGCTATTGTGTATTTCTTATTATCCTGTTTTGAAGTTCTGTACCACTTTCACTGTTTTGTTTTGATTGACTTTATTCTGTTTTATTTTGGTAGGTTTTAGTCTCTTTAATATAAGTGAATAAACAAACAAATAAATAAATAAATAATAAAGAATAACCATTCAGGATGACAAGGGACAATAGAAGTAGTAAAATACTACTGATACTTACAGGTTTGTGATAGTGTCCATGTCAGATCCCAGAAATGTTCTGTACATTGTTCTGTACACTACAGGAATTCTGCCATAGGAATACTACTGGCTATGGAGCTGATTTTGGCCTCTTGATATATGAACTAGAACTGGTCCCATTAGTGGTTTTTTTCCCCAAAACAAATTGCTGGCTCCTTGCTGCTTCTTCAGATACTTTCATATTGCTGCTCTCTCTGTTTACTTCACTCTGCACAAGCACATGTGCATCTGTGTGCCCAGGGATGGCTGTCCTGTGTGTTCTCTGCATATTTTTCAATAAAACATTATGCATACTTTTATGGGCACTGGCTCATAACAATTTTCCAGAGGAATTTCATGAAAATTAAAATGTTTTCCATGTTCTCCCTGTTTTCTAACTTGGAGCTGCCTATGAATAATTTCTCTGATACAGTTTGCTTGCTAGTAATGAAAAAACACTCATTACATAAGTGGTCACTTCTCATACTCACAAGGAAGGAGAACTACAGAAATGAAACAGACAAGACTTCCTGGTTTCCATACCCATTCTGGTAGCCTTATTTCTTTCATTTCTCCATGTATTTATTTGCCATTTATTTATCTTTCTCTGAGAACTGTGTGTTCATCTCAGATGCCCATTTTTGGAGAGGGTCTGTGAATTTGGGGGGCTTGATGTTTTTCAATTCTTTATATATTCTGGATATAAGTCCTTTGCCTGAGGGACTGCTGGCTAAAATTCTTTCCCACTCTGTGGGTTTTCTTTTCACTCTGTTGGTTATTTCCTTTGAAGTGCAGAAACTTTTCAATAATATGAGATCCCAATCATTGATACTTTGAAGTGTTTCCCATGCAGTTTGCACTTTGTTCATGAATTCTCTGCATACCCTTATGTCTCCAAGACTTCTACCTACCTTATTTTCCAGTAGATTTAGTTTTTCTGTTTTAATATTTAGGTCTTTGATCCATTAGACTTTAGTTTTTGTGCATGGTGATAGGCTTGGATCTAGTTTCAGTCTTCAGCATGTGGAGAGCCAATTTTTCCAACACCATCTATTAAAGAGATTATCCTTCTTCCAGTAGACATATATAGTCCCTGTGTCAAATATCAAGTGGCTGAGAGCCTTTGTGGTGGTGCTTTCATCTTCTAATCTGTTCTATTGATCCTCAGGTCTATTTCTTTGCCAGTACCATGCTGATTCTATCCCTGTGGCTTTGTAATATAGATTCAAGTAAGGAATTGAGATGCTTCCTGCCTTGCTTTTGTTGCCCAGAATTGCCTTTGCTACTCTAGGTTTCTTCTGTTTCCAAATGAATTTTAGGAGTGTTTTCTCTAGATATGTGAAGTATGTTAATGATATTTTGATTGGGATTGTGCTAAATCTGTATAACAGTTTTGGGAGTATGGCCATTTTCACAATGTTGGTTCTTCCTAACCAAGAGCAAGGAATATTTTTCCATTTTCTAATATCCTCTTCAATCTCCTTTTTCAGTGTAGTATAATTTTCAGGATATAGGTCTTTTACATTTTTAGTTAGGTTGATTCCTAATTATTTCAATTTTTTAGATGTTATTGTAAAGGGTGATATTTCCATAATTTCTCTCTCAGTGAGTTTTTTGTTTGTGTACAGGAATGCTACTGATTTTTGAGCACTGACTTTTTATCCAGCTACACTGCTGAACTTGTTTATTACCTTTAGAAGTCTTTTAATGGAGATTTTTGGGTCTTCTATATAGAGTATCATGTCATCTGCAAATAGTGTTAATTTAACTTCTTCCTTTCCTATCTTAATTGCTTTTATTTCTCTCTCTCGTATGCTTGTCCTGGCTAGTGTTCACAGAACTATATTGAAAAGGAGTGGTGATACTAGACATCCTTGTCTTGTTCCTGATTTTAAAGTGAAAGCTTTCAGTTTTTGTCCATTTAGTATAAAGTTGGCTGTTGGTTTGTTGTAGATGGCCTTTATAAGGCTGAGGTAGATACCATATATTCCAAATTTCTCAAGGGTTTTTATCATGTTAATGTGTTGGATTTTGTCAAAAGCTCTTTCTGCATCTTTTGAGATGACCAAGTGGTTTTTGTGTTTGACTGTGTTGATGTGGTGTATCACATTTATTGCTTTGTGTATGTTAAACCATCCCTGCATTCCTGGAATAAAACACACTTGGTCATGAATTATTATCTTCTTGATGATTTGCTGCATTCTATTTGCCAGTATTTTGCTGAGAATATTTGCATCAATGTTCATTATTGAGATTGGCTATAGTTCTCTTTTTTGGTTGGATCTTTCTCTGGTTTTGTTATCAGAGTAATACTTGCTTCCAGGAATGATTTACGCCAGATAGCTTTCTTCTCAATTTCATTGAAGAGTTTCAGGAGTATTGGCATTAAATCTTCTCTAAATTTCTTGTAGAATTCAGCTGTGAATCCATCCAGACCTGGGCTTTTCTTTGTTGGTAAGTTTTTAATTACATTTTCAATTTCAATGCCTGATATTGGATTGTTCAAAATTGCTATATCTTCTTGTTTGAGCTTTGGTAGTTCATATGTTCCTAGAAATCTGTCCATTTCTTCAGTGATTTCCACTCTATGTGAGTAGAGATTTTCAAAGCAGGTATTCATGATCTTTTGAATTTCCATGGGATCTGTAGTAATTTTCCTTTTTCAGTTCTTATTACATGAATTTGGGTATTTTTTTTCTTTCTCTTGATAAGGTTAGCTAGGGGTTTGTCAATTTTGTTTATTTTCTCAAAAAAAAACCAGCTTTTCAATTCATTAATTCCTCGTATATTTTGTTTCAATTGCATTTATTTCTGCTCTAATCTTTCCAATTTCCTCTCTTCTATGAGTTCTGGGTTTAGCTTGCTCTTCTTTTTCTAGAAGCTTGAGATGGTGCATAAGGTTATTTGTGCTCATTCTGTTTCCTTGATATGACAGTTTCTTGCTATATCTTTCCCTCTTAAGACTGCTTTTATTGCACCCCACAGATTACAATATGTTGTTTCTATATTTTCATTGAATTGCAGGTATTGCTTTACTTCTTCTTTAATTTCATCTGTAGCCCACTAATTTTTAAAACGTTGTTATTTAATTTCCATGTATCTATGCAGGTTTTGCAATTTCTTTTGCCATTAATTTCCAATTTCAGTGCCCTATGGTTAGATGTTATGCATGGTATGATTTCATTACCTTTGCATTTACTTAAGAATGTTTTATGGGATAATATATGGTCTATTTTGGAGAATGTTCTATGTGCAGCTGAGAAGAATGTGTATTCTGCTGTGATTGGGTGGAACACTCTGTAAACATCTACTAAGTCCAATTGCTCACAAGTATGATTCAGTTCTGTTATTTCTTTACTGACTTTTTGTCTAGTTGACCTATCTCTTTGTGACAATGGGCTGTTAAGATCTCCTCTTATAATTGTTTTCTTGTGTATTTGGTTTTTCATGTCCATTAGTATCTGTCTTATATTTGGGTGTTCCTCTATTTGGTGCATATATGTTTATAATTGTTAGTTCTTCCTCTTGAATTTTTCCACTAATGAGTATGTAGTGAGCTTCTCTACTTCTTTTAATCATTTTAGGTTTGAAGTTCATGTTGTCTGCAAATAGAATAGCTACCCTTGTTTTTTCTGGAATACTGTTTTCCATCCTTTGACTTTCAATCTATGAGTTTTCTTTTGGGTCACATGTGTTTCCTGTATACCGCATATTGTGGGATCCTGTTTCTTGATCCATTCTATCAATCCATTTCTTTTTATAGGTGAATTGAGGCCATTTATACTGATGAATAGCACTGACATGTACTGGCTTGGCTTTGCTATGTTATGTTCCAGTTGTTTCTGTCTGCTTTTCCCCTTATTTAATTGCTTATCCTACCTGGTGGTTTCTTTCTGTTGTTGTTCTGGGGATTGTGGTCATTTTTATCTCTATAGTATGTCTTTCAATACTCTTTCTAGGATTGGTTTGGGGGACATGAATTTCTTCAGTTGTACTTTGTCATGGAAGTATCTTGTTTCTCCATTAAATTTGAATGAAAGTTTTGCTGGGTACATTAGTCTGGGTTGAAAATTGTTTTTTTTTTAGGGCTTGAAATACCTCACTCCAAGCTCTTCTTAAATTGAGGGTTTGTGCTGAAAGTCTACCGTGACTCTAATGGGCTTTCCTTGATTGGTGAGTTGTGTTTTTTTCTGACAGCTTTCAGTATTCTGTTTTTATGCTGTATGTCTGAGATCTTAATTATTACGTGTCTGCGTGTGGATTTATGTTGATTGTGACTGTGTGGTGTTCTATATGCCTCACTTATCTGCATGTCAGATTCTTTCCCCATGTTTGGGAAATTGTCTGCTATTATTTCTGTAAAAACTTTATGCATGTCATTTGCCTGGACTCATGTATCTTTGCTAATCCCCATTATTCTTATAATGTTGCTCTTGGCATCATCATGAAGCTTCTGGATTGTTATTTCATGCTGCTTTGTTATTTTTAAAAGTTCTATCCTTTCCTGATCACTAGTTGTGATCCTGTCTTCAAGGTCCAAAATCCTATCCTCAGCTTCCTTTAGGCTGTTTTGCATGCTTTGAATAGAATTTGTTGTTTCTTGGATGTCTCTTTGAATTTGTTACATGAATTCTGCTTGTTTTCTATATTGTTCATTCAAGGTTTCAATCAGTTTCCCATGCTCATGTACTTTTTTCTCTATTTCTTCTTCAGCTGCATTCAACAACCTCTTTACTAAGGTTGTTATTTCTATCTTTACAGGGGAGAGTACTTCTAATTTGATTTCCTCTATAGCCTGATGGAATTGTTTTAGTTTTTGTTTTTATTTCACTCACTATCTTTTCAGAGATTCCCAGTGTGTTACTTTTCAGGTCCTCTATTTCAATGTCTCCTGTACTTGCTTCTGGTGAACTATATGCTTGAGACTGCATTTTGCTTTTTCGTTTTGTCATTTTCACTCTGCCTGGTGTTTTCTATGTGTAGGAGGGGAATTACACACACTCTTTTCAGACTCACCAACGTCTTACAATTAGTTGGAGGGTATTTTACTACTGGCCCTATTTATCCACTGTACACCTCTATTTTAGGGGCATACTCACCACACTGACACAGTTAATGCACTGCAGTCCAAGGTTCACTGCCTGGGAGTGCAGTTCCAAGTTTTTTCACACTGACTAGAGCCTGCTGAGGTCTTCTAATGTTTCAGGTGGAAGGGCTGGCCCAGCAGAAGCAGTCCAGGGCTGTTTTCAGCCTGGGGTGGGCTTCTAGGATGTTCCCACATAGACAGGCCCACATGGGAGGTTCCAGGCAGTTTAAGCCTGACTCAGGCTTCTGCTATGTTCAGGTGGCAGGATGAGCCCACAGAGGAGGTTCCAGGCAGTTTAAGCCTGACTCAGTCTTCTGCTATATTCAGGTGGCAGGGCTTGCTCACAGGAGAGGTTCCAGGCAGCAGGCCAGCCTTATTTCACAGTACTTTTGGCCAACTATAATTTAACATGGTCATCCTTGCTTCAAACATGTCTCTGCAGTTAAATTTCCATAAAATCCTAAAAGGACACATTCAGAGAGCTACATGGCACCCAAACACTTGGAACTTTTGGAAGTCTGTGCCTCAGATGACATGAATGAGCTATCATCTTTTTCTTCCTCTTGCCCTTTGAATTAGTTCATCTATTTTCTTTTTGAATATCCTTTAAAATAATTTGATGACTATGTTTCCAAATTTAAGGTACTTAGGCAACTTAATTGAACTTGAGGATGAGGTGTAGGAAAAGCACAGGTATAAAACACTTAAGATTGTCAGCTGGCTATAATATAGGGAAGTAATTTCAGTGAGTGAGTGTTTCAACTGCAGGACATGATGATGCCTCCAGGTAGATAGTTTCACATCAAAACTGAATCAGAGGATACCCACCTAGCTCATTCACTCATTCACTAATTAGTTTCTATTATCTTACAAGGACATGGGACTACTTAGTGCAATAGTTAATAGGAAATATTTAAATCTCAAGTGACTGGAATATATTTCTTGTAATAATAAAAGTAGTAATTATTAGAAATTGTTTAACACATGTACAGCAATATATATATATATATCAGTAGATCAAGTCTAAAAATGCAAGATTGTTTTAGTATTTAGAAAATAAATAACATGAATTTTAATATAAAGTACACAGAATTATTTCAAGAGATAAAAAATATCATTTGACAAAATTTAAAACCCACTTATTGGAAAGAAAACAGAAATGAAATGTTTAATGAATTAGGAGCACAAACTGATTTGTCAACCTGCCATGAAAAAGACATGCACATCACTTACCTTTACAGTCTCAAAATGCATCTATTTTTCAATTTTTTTTTTTTTTTTTTTGCTGTTGTTGCTGTTAAGTGGACTCAAACTCAGGACCTCCAGGTTTCCAGACAGGTGCTGTGCCACTCATCTATATCCCCTGCCCTACATCTCTTATTCTACAAGTGACTCATTTATACTTTCTTGTGGAAGACTAGTACCTCACTGTGTATAAGTCCCATATTTGCTTTATTCATTCATCTGTTAATAGAAATACAATTTCCAAGATACAGCTATTTTAAATTGCACTGTTAGAAACATGGGTAACTCAAATACACAAGCTTAAATATTGCATGGTGTGTCTTAAGTGAAAAATTTAACGATATATTTTATGTGTGTATGTGTTTGTAATATGAAATAGATAATAGAAAAAAATGTGAGAAAGGATAAAAAAGTTATTGCATGATAATCCAGTATGAATTATGCATCTGAAATCATACCTTCATTTAATAAAATTTTCATACTTATTTTACATGTTTCTTGGCCTATTAGTCTGGTTTTTAATCTCTATATATGAAAATAAATTTTGTAAGTTCTTATATGATAAGTAAATGAATCTGATGCTGAAAGATAAAAAGAAGTACAGGGAAGGGAAAAAATTGAAATGTGTTATGTACATGGGCCAATTCCTTAGAGAGAGCATAATCATCATGTTCTAGAAACATACACTGTTGATAAAAGTAAAAAAAAAGCATCTGCAATAAATGTTGTGTATAAAAGCAGACTTTGAATGTTTCTTGAATGGTAATGTACTTAATGTAGATCTTTTCTCAATGTTCTTACTCAACACTATTGAGACAGTGTAATTAGACAAATTATAAAAGGCAGACATACAGTGAAATATATAAATATGCATTACAAGAAATATAATTTATTTAGGTAGGCCAAAAATATTTACCAGTAAGCAGCTGAGGGTCTCACAAGCCACTGGCCCACTGAGGCAAGAACTATCGGTGATTCCTAGCTCTGCACCATGTTGGAACTTGGGGTGCTGGGAGAGCTGGCTGCCAGCTCACCACCCTGGTAAGTGGCTGTGGGCCTGCTGGTGCATGGGCTAAGAATCAGACAGCGATCCACCACCTACCCCATTGTAAAGTCCTATCCCATTCTCATGTGTCTTACTATTTGTCTGAATGGTTTCCCTTCACAGCTGTAATGATGATGGTACCTACCTAATCCAATTTCCTTCCATTGAATTAGTTGAGTCACTTAAATTGCATTATCTTTTTTTCACTTGAATCTTGGGAATATTCATGCATTTTTATATTGTGTAATATAAATAAATCAAAGAAAATATAAATCAGTATTTTAGGGAATTATTTTGTTTCACTTTCATAAATTGTAAATTTGTTTTAATGTATGACAATGCACAGATAAAGCCAATAATTTTGTTCTCTGGCTACAAATACTTACATTTCTGGTTAAGCTAATGTTGTCTAGTCCTTCATGTCTCAGTTTATTCCTATACCATTAAAACTTATCAATTACTGACAAGCTGTGGCCACTCCAGGGAAAGAACCATGGGCATCTCCTGAGCTCTGCACCATGTTGTAACTTGGGGTGCTGGAAAAACAAGAGCCAGCTTGCTACTCTGGTAAGTGGCTGTGGGACTGCTGGTGGGTGGGCTAAAAATCAACCCCCCATTAGCAAATGGGAGCCAGAGGTCTGAGTATCTCTTGGGAGGATGAAAGTATGCAGTGTGGCAAGTAAGGGGGTTTTTCTTCTACTATCTCTTTGAAGGCAAATATTTTTATCACTGTTTTGCTCAGTTCTGATTAATGGTACTGCTCTATTCAATTTTCTGGTTTTATAAGTTTGGTATTCCCTTCCATTTTGCTCTACCTGATTGAAGGAACAGCTATTGTGAAGATAACTGGATGTACTATTGTGCCTAATGCTGTTGTGCTGGTGACCTGCTGTGAGGTTCTGCGCCAATTTCACTGCACTGTCTCGGTTGGCTTTGTTCTGTCTTGTTCTGCTGTATTTTGCAACCTTCAAAAAAAGATAACAAAGTAACAAAATATCTCCAAAAAATTCCCAGCTTCACCAAAGCTCATCCATGGGGCATGGATGAGAAGAAACTCAAAAACAAAGCAACAGAATTATATAAGGTGATTAAAAAGTAAATAACAACAACAAAATAGAACCAGTAAGGTACTGAGCAAGTTGAAATATGATATAACTAACCAGATAATGCACTTAAAAAATAAAAGGGGAAAAGAAAGTGCTCTAAAGGATATAACTGAATTTATGGTTAAGTATGTAGAATTGATAACCATGTTGGTAAGTTGTTATTGGATCATTTGAACTTCTTTGCAGCCTCATTGTTTGAATGTCCACTTTGTATGTTTTAATTTTGTAACTTGAACAACTATGTCTAAGAAGACAATATGTAATTTATCAACTAGTGATTTCTTACTGTTTATTTTTTTTCTGAAATTCTGTATTTTCTACCCCTTTTTCTGTTTTGCTTTTTTCCTCTTTAAATAAAATTTTAAAAAATGAATGAATTGCAATTCTCCTGTGATGTAGTCCATTCATGTGTTAATCTTAACAAACATCTATCTTAAAATTTTCTTTTCTTATGCTATATAAAGTCTTTAAATAATTTAAAAAATATTTACCAGTAACTACTTAGAAGAAAGTTTTTCAATGTTGCAAGATACAAGATCAATGTAAAGTATAAATCAGATTTCTTCTATATTACCCAGAAACAATGTGAAATTCAGAAACCAATTCCAATCATATAGCATCAACAATAAAATACATAAGAGTAATTATAACATAACAAGATGTAGAACTTGTAAATTCAAAACTTTGAAACATTGCTTATATAAATTAAGTAACTCTAAATACTATAAATGGGAAGATATATCATGGTGAATGAATGGAAAATTAATATTAATGATATGATAATGCTATACAAAGTTATATAGAAATTTAAAAACTTGTTTGTAATCTTATCAGAATTATTTTGTAAACTGACAATCTTATGTTAAAATTTATTTGAATGATGAAAACTAAAATAGCCATAATAATGAAAAATAAAGACAAAACTGAAAAATTAACTGCTTTTTAAATGTAAACAATAGTAATTAGAACAAGCAAATATTTTGTGTCTATATGTTAAGGAGATATGTAGAAAATCCAGAAAACATAACAATATATTTTTTCAAAGAATTTTTTGCAGAAACTCTCTCACACACACACACACAAATACACAAATGCTAAAAATTTAAATGGAAACAAGGTCAACTGTCTTAACAAACCATGCTTGACCAATTGGATAGCTGTATACAAAATCTATATAAGTCATTCATGCATAGATAAATGTACACATAAATAAGATAAACTTAGGGCTTTATTTGATGCCACAGCAAACAGCACAAAACAAACAAAACCCTTCAAAATGAAAAGCACATTAAAATACACAGACTAAAATTAGACAGTCATAAATAGAATAAAAAAAGAATATTGGATAACATTTTATAAACTTTAGGCAACTGCATAAAATATAGTACATAAAAAGTTTATAATCCATAAAAGATAATAATGAAATCGACTTTATCATACTAAATACTGACTTGTTATGTGGCTCCTCAAAGGGGACAAGATTTGCTCAGATTGTAGGTAGAATCCATTCTCTGCACTGTGTAAATTTTACCATGCCCAGTCATGACTCCTCATTCCTCATCAAAGGTAAATACTATATTAGCATCTAAAAACACTGAGGAATTTAACATGCTTTATATTTTGTACAAATAAAATTTACAATTGATCTTTTAGTGGTAAACATTTCTTCAATAAGTCTCACAACTGTTATTTAGATTTTTTTTTATTTTTCATTTTTTAAAAGTTATTGAATGTATTGATACATAACTCATGTTTTCTACTCTTGGTAACAATTTATGTTTGAGATTTAAAATATCGTAAATAATGATTATGTCTCAGTTACTTTTCTTGTTGCCAAGACAAAATATCTGACCCCCAAAGTTAGGGAGAAAATATGTATTATTTGTTTATTGTTTGTAGAATTTTTAGTCCATATGCCTGACTCCTGGGCAGCATGACACTGCAGAGAGTCATCCCAGAAGAGAAACTGTTCATGGCAGGCAGCAGGCAGGAAGGCAGCAAAACAGTGAAGCCATGAGGAACCAAGCAAAAGAGACAAGCAGTGACCTTCTTTTTGTTCTTTGTACTTTATTTCAGCTACCAAACTTCAGCACAGGTATCACTCACACCCCTGGGGTAGCCTAAATTATAGCATCATACCATGAATGAATCTCAGCATCACATATCTTAAATCTGGATACCTCCTTAAAACTCACCTAAGACCCCATGAGGTTTTAATGGAAAATCTAGATACAAACCATAACAGCTTATGTGAATATTATTGTATTGTTCTTCTAAAAATTTTATTTGTTTGAATACATGTTTCAGGGCATAATACATTCATCCTGTGAAGTTGGTCATGTACATAATGTATCTTATTTCTCTTGACATTATCTTTCCCTTTATTCCTTCTTCTTTCTCTCCATCTATTATTTTCCTTTCCATTTACAAAACCTCTATCTCTTTTACAGCAAACTTGGTGTAATTTTGACAGACATAAACCAAATAGTGGAGTTGTTACATCAAAATTTTGCCTAAGTTCAATTCTAGAACTTTCTGTAAGAGTTTACCATGATCTATATACATAATTTATTCTTTCAGCAATGAATAGGAATCTTTGTTATGATTTCAATTTGCATGTGTCAGAGGAATACAAAAGTAAAGCATTTTCTCAATATTCTTACAGTCCACTTAGATGTGTTATACATGTCTCATATTTTCTTTGTACTTTGTATCACAGTTTAAATAGAAACCTTCTAGAAGATAAGTATCTCAAATACTAAGCTTTTTTCTTTTATCTGACTGTTTAGTGTTTTTCAGTTTTTTCTGATACTGTCAAGAGAAAATATTTATAATTTTCTGCTTTACCCCTCAATTCTTCTCAATAGTAATCTTTTAGTCTTATTTACTTTGATATTCTTTTACAAAAATAGGCCCACAATTCACTTTTCAAGAATGCTGAGAATTTTTGACATTTCTACATTATCTCTCCTAAAATTTTTACTTTTCAAATAACATAACCATGAAGAAAATATATTGTGTATTTTATATTGATCTCTAAATCTCATAATTATTAAAATCACAATGCAATCTCTTACATAACAAATGAGTAATGTTGTATACATATTTTAAGATTTAAAATATTTATCTCTTAAATAAATTAGAATTGTATCATACTTTATTTTATTAGCAGTGTTTTTTTTAAAAAAACACAAGTTAATTATACCAATAGTGTCCTTAGTTCATTGAAAAAGATTTGTGCTAATATCGATTGGAGGAATTTTTTTTTTTTTTTCTGTACAGGGGATCGAACTCACAGCCTTGTGCTTATCAGGCAGATGCTTATGCCAATGGGCTAAATCCCCAACCCCTGATTGGAAAATATTTAATGCTCATATTTTGCACTCAGAGAAACTAAAGATAACAATATACAATGTATTAATTATTGTTATTCTCCAGTTAATTTGTTATGAAAATTTAATTTACTTTTTTCCATAAAATAAAATATATGCATAGAAGAAATGGCCATATGATCAAAACATGCAGCGAATGTTTCATTGTGAGAGTGAACACTGACATTGTTCACTCTCACAATACTTCCACCAGCCCCAAACATACTTATTCCATTACTCACATCACTTTCTGAAACAGTTGTGGAAATCTTCCTTTCTGATTGCCTTTAGGTGAACTCTAATGGTTGTCTCAGTGTTTGTAATTAATTTAGAACATTTGCCTTTCATACATTTCTCATTTTGGGGAAAAGTCACAAGTTGTACAGTGCCAGATGCAATGAATGGGTTGATGAGGACACACAATTCTGTGTTTACACACTTGCCTTTTCATTAAATGCCGGTCAGAGCATGCATTCACTGTATTTTTTAATCAAACATCATAAAGACACTACTAAAAAATTTCCAGAACTATTTTTTGTTTTGTTTTATTGTTTGTTTGTTTGTTTGAGACAGGTCTACTACGTAGTTTAGGCTGTCCTTGGGCTCACTATGAAGTCCAGGCTGGCCTGGAACTTGCAGCAATCCAAGTGCTTCAGCTTGTCAAGTGTTGGGGTTACATCAGTTTTGCACCACGCCCAGCTCCAGAACCATTTCAGAGGGAGACAAAAACAATGGGGTAAGTGTGACTGAACTGATGGGAAGTGTTCTATGGGAAATTAATGTCAATGTGTCTTTTATTTTAATAGTTTTTAAGTTGTAAACATTCAGTGTTTATGTTGATTGCCTCTTGTTTATGAACACACAATTCACAGAAATAAAAAGTCACTAAGGATATCAAAAGATACTCAGCCTCAATAAAATACAATTAAGACAAGGACTTCTACTTTATATGCTGAATTAAAACTTATGTATCTTTAAAAAAAGAATATTTCTGTTTTTTGTCTTTATCAAATCAATCTATAAAAGGCAAAATTAATGTGAAAGTAATAAACTTTATTATTAAAGACAAAATATACATATATATGTATTGTTTTTATATATTATAGGCATTTATGCACATTTAGAAGAACTCTACTATCTAAAAAAAATGGCAGAGGTTAGGAGATTAAAGAAGAACAAAAATCAAAAGAAATATTTAATATTGTGTGGGCTAAAATGTTTCACGAAATCTTGCTGTGACAATACAGCATATTCTGTGTTAAGCAAGGGCTGTTACTTTAAATATTAATACTAACATTTACACTAAGGCAAACAAAATTAGTTTCATTGTATTATGATTGTAGATTACTAAATAAGGAGTAGATTGATTAACCAGAATGATAACATACATTGCTCATAGTAAAGTCCTGTGTATAATTTTTAGTTTTCTTGAATCATAACAGATGGATAATATATGAAAAGAATAAAGTATCATTTTTAAAACATATATGTGGCTGGTCAATTTGGTAAACTATTAGGTTAGTTTGTATTTATAAATACTCATGAATATATTAGATTTTCTAAATCTCAGAAATAATTAAAATGCAATAGTAATTGCTAAAGTTTTCATGAACAGAGTTTTTTTTATGTTTGCTTTTTTGTTACAAAAATTTTCATTTGCTTATAATGGTTGGATGACTAAATTTAGTATTTTTGTTGTTGATTTAAATTAGTATCACATTATTATTCTCTTCATTTGAACACAGTTTATAATGTTTTCTACATAGCAGATAAGATTTGTATGAACCTTAGGTCACGATTTAATTCTTAGCTATGATAACATCATTTAAAATATTTGGTGATTTGGTCTAAGGATCATATTGTGTAACATATTTTCACTATTAACTCCTCAGCATAGATTACTTTGTAAATTTTACCACTTACTTTATTAATATAATATTTTGTTACTGTAATATATAAAAGTATAATATATTCACTGTTACCAGACTCTATATAGTATAGAAATTTTGGATGAATTGAAAACATATTTTTACATATAATTGATATAAATTTCCAACTTTCACAGCAATTTTTGTAATCTTTATTGGTTTCAAAAACACTTCAATATACCTGGCAGTTTCAAGTCCCTAGTTTCTTTTGCTTTGAACTTTCCATTTTGTGTAACCCTGTTAGCTTTTGAAAATACGCTTTCAAAATTCGGTTCACTGCCGAGTTCCAATTTGTAATATTCAGGGTGAACTCTGGGAGTCCATTTAGATTACAGAAGAAACATGCTCTTTTACTTTCACTTAATATCATACTTTCACTTAATATTTTAGAATATAGCATGGGACCTGTAGGACTGCAGGTCTCACACTACCTCTATTTCCTTAAAAATTCTTTATTCACTTAATTATATTTAAATTAAGAAAATTATAGATATTTTATTTCTCCAATTTACTCAAATTTTCCACGTAAAATGTTTACATTTTTCAGTATCAGTTGTTAGCTTCCTAAGTTGTGATATTATTGAATATATTTGTTTTTAAACAAACTGCAGTGACCAACATCTTTTTAGATCCCAACTTATATTCTTATTTTGATTTCTAGAATGTTTTGTTGAAGTGAACTCAATAGTTTGAGGTAGTCCATTAACATATCCAAATATAATTTCAAAACAAAGAGATTTACATGAGCTATATTCTTCTGGAAAATGCTACATTTTAAATCCCTTTAGCCAAAAAAATATTTTAAATAATCTTTATGCTCCATAAAATTAATGTTAGTAGAGTCTCTTCTGCCGATTGAACCCTGTCAGTTATATTGATTTTGAATCTGACTCTTTTTTCAGTATTGATTTTAATAATGATGCTTCTACAATCAAGCGCGTTTTAGTTCAGAGCTAAGGCATATTTGTGCACAAAATGCTTATGGACAACAGCACCGGGAATTAGATTTGGCCAATATGCCATCTTCGTAGCACTAGGAGAAGGGTTGTTCCCCAACAGTGAGCTGGTGAGGTGAATAATTCAGGTAAGAACTGACACTGCTGGAGGCAAAATTGCTGAAATATTTCTCGATTAGAATTATAAGAACTTGAGAGATTTTTGGAGAGAGAATAAAGGTCATTTGCTCCATCAAGGCATATCTTTTTAGTACTCCATTTCCCCAAGGATGGCATCTAATTGTTTCTTGAATGACATTCCTGCCTTTTGCCTCAACAATGTCGCCTGAAGGCTTTTCTAAACATTTAGTATTCTCCACATGAAAAGATACTTTCTGAAATATGTGCTGAATTTATTTTTTAATTTCCATTTATGTCTTCCGGTTCTATAATCTGTGTTGAAATGGAAATAAGAATTTGGGTTGACATTATCTGTGGCAGTTAAGACGATATGCTTCAAATCAGACACCTCCAACCTTGTCCTTAATATTATATTCCCATATTTACATGCTAGACAACCAGACCTGCATAACAAATAGTGACAGAGGTCTCAGTTATAAAACCGTATTTCTAAAATTCATTTTTGCAGTAGCTATTGTTTCTTTACAAACTAGAGTAGCACTCACTAAAACAAGTGAAAACTAAATGGACTACTAAGAGAGTTTTTCTTGTCACAAATATGCATGACTATGTATAGGTGTTACATATATGTACATTGCATGCTCACATAGTACATACAATACATATACATATTTGATATATGGACATATATCTTTTACTTATATTAAATGTGCATATATGTTTTATTGATTTTTCAGAAGTAGAACAATGAGACTTTTTGAATTTTAGTGTTCACTAAATAGACATTTTATCATGCATTTTTAATTAAGCTTATTGGTACATTTTAGATACACCTAATGAACATATTAATCATAGAGAATGTGTTTCTGTACATGTTATACCTTGATTATTCTTTTTTCTCATTCCTCTCTCCTTCGTTCAAAGCTTTCCCCCTTCTTATTTACAAAATTTTGTTTCCATCTCATTCCAGAAAGAATGGCTATGTCAAAAAATCAACCAATAACAAATACTGGTGAGGCTGTGGGAAAAAAGAACACTTTTCCACTGTTGATAGGAGTGTAGACTAGGACAACCGATGTGAAAATCAGTGTAGTGATTCCTCAAAAAAAAAAAAAACCTATCAAACCTAAAACCAGAGGTTCTTTCAACAAAGCTATTCCCCTTCCTGATACCTTTACTAGAGAATTAAAATCATCAGACAGCAGTGATATATGCGCACCCATATTTATAGCAGCACAGTTTGCACTAGCTACATCTTGGAAATAGCCCGACTCACCATCAACCAATGAATGGATAAACAAAATATGTTTTTTTATACAATGGAGCAAGACTCAGCCATAAAGAAGGACAAACTTGCATATTTTTAAACAAACATCAAATAATGATTAAATTGCCTTGAATAAATTATGAAGCACAAATGATAATCAAAATCCACACAGATTTAGAAATACATGTGTAAATATACTATAGCTCTAGCTTATACTTTAAAATAGTAATATCTTTTTATAGATCCAAAAATAAAAGTTGTGAACTTACATCCTTTTTGCTTAGATTTTGGAATTCTAGGAAAAGAAGATCATTTCTTATTTCATATATATCTTCTTTTTAATGTAACTTAACCAAAGTAGATGTTTCATACTTTTCAAACATTTTGCTATTTGCCACACTACTTAAGCATTATTGTAGTGATTATTATATCTACCAATTTAAAAGAGTTAAACACTTTTCTCCTGATATTAAAAGGCAGCAAAGATTGGTTCAGGAAAGTCTACTAAAATCAATGGTCAGAACTATGATTTTATTGTGCAAAAGTTATTTATTTGACTTATATGTGGTGGAGGAGACGTGTTATTGATGACAGCAATTTTCTATTCTAAAGGAACTCAGGACAAAGTCATAGAGTCAGGCAGAAACTTTTACAGTGGAACTGGGGGCTCAAAAGTCAATCTAACTTCTAACCACTCAGTTATACAGCCATTATGTTCTATATAGTTTTTAGAAATTTTAGCTTGAGTTTTGCTAACAATAATTAAAAGCATTCAAGCTAATAATATTTTAATTTAATTTATACCACTTTACTAATAAACTATACATACTATAATATCTTAATTTATACTACTTTCCTAATAAATAAACTAACATACTATAATATCTTAATTTAATTTATGCCACTTTCATCCTGTTGATCTTTACCTGCTTGATTAATTTTTATGTTTGTTTAATTCTGGATAAAGTAGTACTCAGTTTTAAATGATTGCAGTGTCACTATTAAGAATATGCTTTATTCACTCTATCTACAATGTGCCCAAGCACATGCACATGCACTCTCAAACAGACAACAGCCACACACTAAAAAAAATTCACATTTCCTGGGAAAGGACAAACTTCGTCTCTCATCTCGTTCTAGCAGCATATTGATCTCAACTAACGTTAGTAGGCCCATCAAATCAAAACTTGATTATTGTTTTCAGTGCACAAGATGGCCAATATCAACCCAGTTACTGAAGAGATTTGGAAATTGACTATTTTTTTAGAATATACCAAAATATAATGTCCAGTTTAGATGTCTCACTTATGTGTTATTTCTAAAAAAGGGTACAGATGAAAAGTGATTCTCTTCTATTTTTTCAGGGTCCTTGTCATTAGTTTTATTGTCACAAGAGTAGGAGAAACTTTCCTATGATCATAAGAGGTTCTTTAATCACAAAGGAAGAGGAAAGTTATGACAAGAGAAATCTTTTTTATTCCTTTTATCATAAAAGCAGCAGGATACTTTCCCTTTGTCATGAGCGAAGTGAACCTCTTTTCCTATCTCTTCTTTTGAAAAACTTTTGGAACTAGAGGGTCATAAAATTTCAGAAGACTACAATTCTGAGAATATTTAGAATTTCTACACCTACTTTCTAAGTTCAAAAGTGCTTTTAATATTCCAGATTGCATTTCAACTGCAAAAGTTTTCATGAAATCCTTTTATCAACGACTGTCAATAAAATATTAAAAATGATAGTGATCACAAATTTATTAATCTGTTGCTGTTATTCCATTTGTTTCATGGAATAACATGAAGAGGACTTGTGCAGTGGCAATAAGGCACTATACAGTTTTTAATTTAATGTAAAAACAATATGCAATGTAAAAAATTAAGATTTAAGCAAGAAATGATGAAATTTAGGGAAATAAATATTAGTAAAAAGTGACAAGTATAAATTGACTTCTTAATAAATAAACTATACATTTTTCATCACATCATGCATATATTGCACACTACTTAACTGTGATTAATTTTTTTAACTTAAGATTTATTTTAATTGATAATAGAATATGAATTTTCTTTTAGTTTTTGCTACACATAGTATATATTTATTATCTATAGCTCTCTGACTGTGGAATAATACAACATAAATTCTTACACCTCTAGAATTGTTTAACGTGCCCTCATCAAATTTTCACCAATGACCATTTTCTGCTATATGCGTTTCTTTAATACTGAACATAAATGATTTTCGTTGATGCTAACAAAAATTTTATCAGTGGTAAATTGACTTACTGGAGTGCACTATTATTTTATATAATCTTTTGTATAACAAATTATGTCATTTTTATAAATTATTCTTTAACGGAAAATAGCTGAAATCAGTAAATTTGTATCATGCCTATTATTCTAAGAAACTATTGCATTGACTTTTTTCAAAATATTTTAAAATATATTTTTGTTCAAAAATAGTACATGGAGTAAGAATAAGCACACATATTTCTAAAGGCTTAAATATTGCATGTATTATGCAACTACTTTTCTATGATTACTAATTTCACATGATTAACAGTGTACCATTGCATAACCACTTGGTTAATATGTTAGGAAAAGCCAAAAATCACAAATATAATTAGAGAGATACTTCAAAACCTGCCTTTAATAATTCAATCTAAACTGTCAGTTCATATTATTTGAAGTAAATGAAGATACATTTGCTTTTTAGATCTTAATTAGATTGACATAATTATGAATTTATAATTTGCAATGAAGTGTATAATGGGTGTTATAGCATAAAGTTCGGGCTACCCATATACCAGAGTCATTCTAAGGAATGACAGTAAAATTCTAAAGCAAATGATTATCTATGAGTAAATTGCATGTTGGCTGGGAACTGTCTTCCCCAAAAGTTGGCATATCTCTCACCAGTCTCTTTCTTCTCCCTAGTCTATCCTTTTTAAACAAACATATTCAACAGCTGTGAATGCAAACGAGGCACATTTGGCTAAGGTAGGAACCAGATGCCCAAATCTGAATGTATGTTCTATTCACAGCATCAGAGCCTGTTGCTAACTCCTTAGCGTCACCTCAGCTGGAGCCCTTTTTAGATCCTCTATTGGCAGGCGACAGAGCCACATCTGCAGGTATTGTTGAGCTTATGCAGTCATGGCCTGGTCTTGATTAATTTATTACATTGCAAAGATTGTGAGGTGGTTTTCTATTCCTAAAATTGTACTTAGTAAAATAATAACACCTTTCACCCTTTGAAAGCTTTTGTAAACAATACTTCAGTTCATTGATACTAAAATCCCAAAGTTTAAGAATTTAAAAATTTTGCTGAAAAAAATAAAACACTATTATCTGATGTAGCTGAAATACATAACCTCACAAAAGAGCCTTGAAGTGGTATAAGAAAAGAATAAATGTGACAAACTGCATGACAAAGAATTCATTTACCTAGAAGAAAATTACTCATTTGCCTTAAATCAGAAACTCCTTAAGCTTAAAACAGATTTGCATGAATATAGTTTTGTTCATTGGTTTGTTTTTCCTCTGTTTACAGCATAGGGATTGAGTGTCACCACATTCTGCTGATTTAGTTGTTAGTCTTTGCAGTTGAAAGGTAGAAACTATGTGGTGATTAGAAAGTACTAAAAAAAAAAAGGAGAGTACAATAGGATGGATAACTCTTGATTAATTCCAATTGTCTTGGTTACTCTCTTTTGTTGGTGGAACAAAATACCTGACATGCAAAGTAAAAGGGAAGAAGGTTTATTTAGCTCACTTAGAAGGTTTCACTCCATAATCAGCTGGCTTCATAGCAGGGTGGTAATGTGAGTTTCAACACTTCAAGGTGACTGAAGACAACAAAAGCAACAAGTGTATAAATTGTGGAGCAAGGACAAGCATCTTTTCCTCCCTTATATTGTAAGCAGGCTACCTGCTCTGGGGTGCAGCACTTACACCATCCCCATGAGTTCCTCCTGTGCAGGATGAAGGTATTCACAGTGAGAACCCTGACCTCTGCAGCGTCTCTTAGTTAACCTTCTGAACTTCTGAAGTTGACACAAGGAACAACAAGAGGAAGAGGGTGTCCTTTACATCCTAAGATGTAGAACTGTTGAATTACTTGGTTAAGCTTCTAGATTTCTCAAGTTGACACTTGACATCTGAATTATTTTTAGGATATTCATATCTGATGAAGAAAAAGGAACATTTTTTCCATTCTCTACAATTCAATAGTTTTGTCATTCCCCTGTACAACACTAGAAATCTCAGGTTTATATGAGAATGTCTTGAACAGTTTGTTGCCATCTTTTCATTTCTAAGCAGTAGAAAAAAAGGATTATTTTGTATGACATGAGCTTGCATCAAGTCACTGTCAAATTATATCTGAAAGCAAAGTACATAGCTCCATTCTTGAGTAAATGACTGAGTTTATAAGAGTCAAAAATGGTAACTAAGAAGTAACTTAACACACAGCTACTATAAAAAATAGGTTTGATGATCATTTGGAAAAACAGAAAAAAAAAATCACTCAAAAATAATAAAGTATTCATAATGATATTTCTCTATAAGTGCTGTTAATCCAAAACAAATTGAGATCAATTACTTCTGTTGATGACTATGTACTACCTCTTTACATATACTACCATATTGACTCTCAATAACTCTGAAGCTCAGCGTTCTCATCCTTATTGCATTTTATAGTTGAGGACACTAAGGTTCAGAAAAGTTAAGGAATTTGCGGAGGATTATTCAGGAAGATAAGCCTAGACTAGAATTTGATTTTTCCCTTGTATGATGTGCTATGAACATTACCTGTCAGGAGAGTACATTATTTATCAGAGCCCTTAAAAAATTTCTTTTCAAACCAGATAAAATACACTGTTGATTTCAATATATGTTTCTGCTGAAGTTATTCCAAAATTAAGAGGCTTTCCTAAGCTATTCACAGATGGGATTTGTGTTTTATGTTTCTCTCTCCTTTTTCAATGGCTCAGTTTACTTCCCCATAGGGAGCATCCTATTGATCTTCTCCCCTACCCCTATATACACTCACTTGATCATTTCCTTACAGTTTAAAAAAATATTCTTGTAGACTACACCATAAAGAAGCAAAATAAACAGAAAAATATTGGTTTCTTACATTCTTTCATTTTTAATCTATTATGAAAACTTCTCTTTGATGACATTATGGATGCCACTGACTGGAGAAGTGAAGAAGATACAGACAGAAATGAAATAAATAAAATTATATTTTGGTATCATTTTATGTGTAAAAGAATAATTTTTATACACCATATCTTAACAATTTTTATCAAGTTTGGAAGCCAGCAATGAACAAAAGTGAATTCATCTTTTGTTTATTTTTGAGGTAGGAGAGATTGCACCTAGAACCATCACACTGATTATATTCATAGTCCCTTGTGTTTATTTTTATTTTGAAACATGGTACCCTTAAGTTAGTAAGTTTCTAAAATTTAATTCAAAATTATTTTTCACATGCCTGGGGCTCTCAGATTTCTGGGGTTGGAAGTTGTGTTACCAGCTTGTACCAAGAATGAGTTAGTTTTACACTGAAGTTATGCATATTGTTTTAAACTGGCAAATGTGTTACCACATAGGATAAATTAATTAATAAATAATATACGTTAAGTTGGAAAACTAAAGAGCAACAGTCATCCCCAGTTTAAGCTAAGGAATTTTCATTTATACACAGAGAGGAAAGCAATTAAGCCATCAAAGAATATGAAAATAGATATTATTTAAAAAGAAAGCAAATATCAGCAACCTATTTCATAGTTTAGGATTAACTGAATAATTAAATAGCTAAAATAATAGAAACAAGATAGCTGAGTTATATGTAGTCAGAGATATTAGAGAGGAACCAAAATGGTATTTCATAGATACAGTGAACAAGATTTACTGATGAAAAATGTTATGAAATATGAGTAGTGTTTCTAAGCCATCCTAAAACACCAAGTTTGCCCTAGAATTATAGAGATATTATACAGAATTGACAATTTATGTAAAAACATATTGTCCACAATACTTTTATTATTTCATTTTAAACTTTTATTACTATAGTCCAATCCATTTTAGATTTATGTGTCTTTGAAAACATCAACAAAACTATTAGTGGATAAAAAGTTGCATCATTGAGGAAACAGGAGAGCTTAATGTCTATTATCTAATTGCAAAAAGAGAATGACAGAAAGAAAAAGAAAAGGAAAAGAAAAGCAAAGAGAAAAATAGAAAAAAGAACTAATGTAAATGGCTGAAAATTGTTCCAAAATACTGCAGGAAAGAGTTTAAGATAGAGTAATATTGACCATATGCCATGGCTTGAGATGATTTTCAAGTTCATTGTTTAAAAAAATGGGAAAAGCAAAAGAGACTTGGCCACAAAGATCACATTAGATCAATAAAACTTTATCACAATAAGAATAGTGAAATTGGTGTCAAATCTAGGATGCAGGAGATGTAGCAGGTGAATTGACAAATAAAACGTGAAATTCAATGGAAGTTTTATTAGGAAAGGGATTTTACCTGATTCATTTTAACTTGTTCCAAACTGACTTTGAAAGATTGTGCTTAATTTTGCTTACACAAATCATACCCTATGTAAACAAAATATTTTAACTGAAGTATTATAAAATGAAAACAGTGAATTAAGTATGTAGTTATATATCTGAGAATGCTCACAAAATAATGGGACAAAAGCAAAAAAGAAATAATGTATTGAGAGTTATATAATGTGCATGTATAAAATGTATAAGTCTAACACTAATAAAAGCCATTAAAATGTAGAAGAACAATAACATTTTTGTGAGGAAAAATATGCACAGTCCTTTATTTAAGAACTTCAAAATGAAGATCAGACAGATAATAATACAAGTACATTAGTTGAGGTAAAGTAATCACATATAATTCAATACAATTTATTATTTAGTAAGCAAATAACAAAGTGACAACTATTATGCCTGCAGTGTGTGCTGGAAAATATGGTCCACTAATATATGATTTTAAGTATTGCAGCATCAAAAAATCAAAAATTCAAACATATTCAAGATTCCAGGGCTTTTTGAGGAATGTTATTCAGAAAGTACAGGATATTACTTAACATTTGAAACAGCTAATAAATATATTTTCTAAACTGACTTTAGTATGAGTATACCAAAGTAGCAATATACTTGTTTCCAATTGATTAATGTGAAGAAATTCTTATGAATAAGTAATTATACTTTATCAATTGATAAAATTAACTGTTTAGTATGTGAACGTTAAAAATGTTGGTTTAAATAATATCTTCATTGGTTCAAAATAATATCTATTATAGTTTAAACTGCCTATTCTATTATATGCATAAATATCATTCTAATAAACCATTAGACTTAAAGAAAGTCAATATATTTCATACATGGTTTAAAATCTGAATTAGAAGGTGACATAGATTTTCCATTTTAAAATACAAATTCATTGAAAGTAAGTGCAAAATAGAACAATGTTGATGGTTAAATAGTTCTTTTGTATTTTGTTTTATTTTTTATTAGTTGATGCTTGAAGGACATGATTACATTTATTGTCAGTTGTTGGTATATGTGTGTAGTAACATATCTAATCTTTTACTTATGAAGTTGTGGGTGATTGCACATAATAGTTCGTCAATTTTAAAATCAAAACCCTCATACTGTCAATACTAAATGATCAAGATCTAAACATGTAGGGGAGAAAAAAAAAACAGATTAAAATGGGAAGGTTATGAAGCCAGTCATATTTAAGGAAATGAATTAATCCAATTACAAAACTATCCCTGAAACTGTTCCCCAGAATACTGAAAATGGAAAGTAGATTTAATAACAAACTGCCATGGTTTGAAATTCCTAAAAGCTGCGGAATATCTACAACAGCAAGAATGTAATATTTGCTCCTTAGTAAAAATTTAAGAGGAATTTAGTGCATGACTATCTCTGCCTTTAGAATTTAGATCGAGCACTGAACGCAATGGAAAGAGTTGGGCAGTGCCGTTAATCTGTGCATAACCACATGTTCAGATAGCTTTTGTGGTCCAATAATTGGCAATAGGTTAAAAATGTGTAAAGGTTTTGAAAATGTAACTTTGCATTCTCCAGGAAAAAGGAGAAGTGAACCTTGGGGTAAATGAAGAGTTAAAGAGTAAGTGCAAACCATTTTCACTTTCTTATCACTTTACCTTGGTAGACTGCAGATTTGTATTCAAATTTAAAGATTTAAATCTAGTTATCAATATTTGCAAGAAAATTATATGATTCCTGACTAATAAAGTCTTCATGAATGAATTACAAATAATTCCTTTATTATTATCATATAAATACATTCATACATTGATTTAAAATATGTAGAATATGATTTACTTTCAATTTTTGTTCTGCTGTTTTCATTGAAAACAATAACATATATGTTGATTTCTTTCATAGAGTAGGTCTAATACAGTAGTTTAAGATTTTCCCTCCTGAGAAGAAAGCAAAGTAACAATTAAAATATGTCTCTTTGTTAATTATTTGAAACACTTTTATCATATTAAACATTTTAGCATTCACTTTAATCTCTTCAAGTAAAAAAATCACTCTAAAGCCCTAAATTTTTCAATGTGGTTGCACATCAGATGCTTCAAGTGTTTTTTTCAAGCTATTTAAAATAACTTACTCATTAATATTCACCTACATAGATTACACATTTATATATGGAAATAAAACAATGTAATTGAAGTGTTTTTTGTTTGTTTTTATTTTTATATTGGGGTTTGAACTCACAACCTAGCACTTGCCAGACAGACGCTTATGCCCCTTAGCCAAATCCCTGGTCCTAGATAATTGATTAAAACATGATGATTGAAATAAACTTTGGAGAAAGTCAATTAAAAACATGTTCTGCGTTCTTAATATATGCTAAACCTACAAATTGTTAACTGAAGTGTTTTTTGTTTTGTATTAAAAGAATAGGCATTCCTGGGTAATCATTTCATTGTAAAAATAAGAGTAAATATATTATTATAGATAGTGAGTGTAAACAAATGAGTTGTTACAAAATTTAGATACTAATTGAAGCTAAATTTATTTATAATAATTCTAAATTATAATGAATATAATAAAAGTCAATATTCTCTTTAAGTGAAACTGTTATATGTGAATATCTATGATTCAGAAATCTATACCGAATATGGTCTATTAACTACATTATTTTTGTTTCTTTCCTAAATTATTTAAAATTAGGAAACAAAATAGATGCTGGAAAATATATGCAACCTGAAAAATGGTGAATAATGTAATTTTTCCTTATTAATCCAATCATAGCATAAATGTTTTAAAGTGGAGAAAAAAGTGGAGCCATGTAACAATAGTCAGATATGGTCTTTTTCACTCCTGTATATTTTTCCTTTTAACATTCTCAGAAAAAAATGTTTGGAGGAAAGAAAATCCTTTGACTCAGTTTTGATGATCATGCTTTTTCTATGAGAATTTAGATTGTTTCATAAATCTCATTTTTCTCATTAGATTTTCTAGATTTTTAAAACATTTGTAGAATATCAACTAAATCTAATATAGAGAAGCACAAGAATATCTACAACTATATCTTCATAGAACTATATCATCATAGAAAATTCAACTATACAAATATCTTTTAAGTCCAGAGTGTCTTAGGGAAAGAGAAATATGTAGTTATAGATAAAATTATAGAAAGTCATATTGCCCCTCAATAAACATACTAACATATACTATTTTACTTGCCTAAGGAAAATGGATGTTGATATTTGAGTGAATATTATTTGAGTAGATTTTATTGATTATAACAAAACCCAAAATAATCAAATTATAAACAGATGTTTTATTTTAGATCACATATTTGGAGGTTCTAGTACATAATAAATTGTCCCCATTACTTTTGAGCTTGTGGCAAGTCAGCATATGCTAACCAGAGATTGTGGGAGAATAGAAATATCCACCTTATGGAATTGAAGTAGAAGAAAGAAAAGGAAGGAATCAGGGTGCCACAATTTCTTTTCAAGGGCATGCCTCCAATAACCTAAGTCTTTGCATTAGACTTCAACTTTTAAAAGCTCCTAGCTTTTCCATTGGAACCATCTTAGACCCTTGAATTATGATATTAACATTGAAACCACAAATGGCTATAATTTATAATTTCTCATCACCTTTCTGAGGCCTCTGATTCTGTTTTCTCTTATTTGCAGAGAACTTCTATTCTTTTTCAATGAAACAAATATTTAATGAGTAGTACTCCTCCACAACACATCACTGACAGCTTAAGTATACAAGTACACATTGAGTAGACTCTAAATCAGCTCTAAAAACTATGTGTTAGGAGTGGGGATTTAGCTCAGCGACATAAGCACCAGCCTGGGAAAGCGTGAGGTCATGAGTTCAATTTCCAATACCAATAAATAAATAAATAAATCCCTATGTGTTAGGGATGTCATAAATGTGTGAACTGCCTATATGGCTTTTTCTCTGTGATTGCATCCATGGTTGTATAAAACCTTCAAAATCCTGAACTAATCCCTGTGATATTTATTTTCTGACCAAAAGATCAGTCAATTAATATTTTCTATGCATGATAGGTACAATTTACTACATTCTTTGGAATTCTACCCTTCTTTCTTAACCCAAGATATTACATTATGAGAAAAACTGTAAGTTGTCTGTGGTTTCAATAATTTCACACTCTTGATATCCCAGCCCAATCCTAACATGTCTTTTTCTTTCTTTTTAATTCAATGCAAAAAAAAAACCCAGCAACAAACACTGATGTATTAATTTAATTCCTATACTACTTTACATATACCACTGAATTACAAGTTATCAAGGATGAATTTAACTCTTCTAAAGAAGTTGAATTTTTGTTTTTACAATGATGGTAGAAGAGAAGTATTGGTGTTAATTGTCTAGATTAAAAATAATAGGTGCAATTGAACTGTCTGATCTTGTGTGATAATCAAGATTTTAATTAATTTGTTTTTGATAAAGTTCTTTTTATATACAAAAACGTACTTTTCTCCCCAAGATTTTAACCACGAAAGTCAAGAAAGACTGTTCCTTTCAGAAAATGGCATTTATCAAAATTGTTCAGCATGTTGGAAATTCACTCACTAAGCCTTTCAAAGGTTTTGATTTATCAGTACAAAATGATACCTTCGTCTGCATTTTTACAATTTAAAATTAGATTTGAAGTAGAAATGCAAACTCTGAATATGTAATTATAACTTGTACTACAGTCGTGTTTAAGCACTTATACATTTATAATGTTTAATATAAATTATTCACCCTTATTTTCCCAAGAATCTCCCATGTTTTGTGTGGGGCTGATCATAGTAAACATTGCTTTGTGGCATAATATGGAAATATACTATTCTTCAAGGCTCCACTATTTTCTTTAGGGTTCTGGGAGTGAACAGCTTTCCTCTGCTATATTCTTCTGTCATGTTGTTTATTCTTTTGAGTCATGGAGCGGATCCTCTGTAAAACATGAGCCAATACAAAATTTGCCTTTTTAAAATTTTCAGTGTTAGGTAATTTGTTCCATTGATGAGATAGTTAATACCAAAACTTAGTACCAATTTTGAGGTCACTACTATGATTATATCTGACCATATGCTTCAAAAATCTTTGTAACTAAGTTGCAGGATAGTTTGGAAATCTTCAAAAATGCTGGCTAGAAAAGTGTAAGAATGGTAAAAGCAGAACTTTTAGGTCAATTTTATTGGGAACTCAGAAAATCATAATGCTGCATGGGTATATAATGTATACAGTAAAGGTTAGGCTTTTTTGAAAGCTGGACTAGAGACTATGTGTGTTCCATTTGGCAAGGAAAAAAACTGTATCTGCTTTTTCCATTTTCTAAGACACTATGTAAGGCTGAATTTAGTGTGGAATAATTAATCCTGTGAATAAAATTCCAAGTCAGCCCAATGATACTGACTGTGGCTTGGTTGCTTTTAGCCAGATTTATAGTAGGTCTCAGGAGCAAAAATAGAGCCAAATGATAAGAAAATTTTTAGTTTTATCAAAAAGGATCCAGGTTTATAGTTAAGATCAAGAATAACAAGTTTGCTGAAAAAGATTAACAAGGAAAACCAGTGAAGTATTTTGCATCAGGACAGTAAGAAAAACATGTGAAGGAAACTTTACACCCATCTCTGGCTCAAGGGTGTAAAGGAGTAAATTCCTTTGAAGGGGTTGGCTGGGAAGACAGTCCTAAGGTATCCTGCTTTTTCAGGGTGATCTAAGGAAATATTTCAGTCTGTTAAGCTGTTCAGACACTCACAGGTCTCTGAAAATGTGGTCCAAAGTGAACATGCTAGGGCTTGTGGCTTTGGCAGAATTTGGCATCATCTGCATGACACCAGTTTATCAGGAGTGAAGAATGTGGGGGTTGTGTGATCATTGAGATTTCCACCCATAGTTCAAAGGAAGGCCTGGGAGAATAAGCAATGTACCCCTGTGATAGTGATATGTAAGACAGTGAGAATGTAGCTGAAAGTGTAGTAGAGACCCCAGGAAGCTGGAGGCGCCAAGCACATGGATTATCATATGAGAAATGCCCCAGGGCTGCCTGGGCTTCTCCTTCCTTTCTCTCTGTCCCTGGTTGCCATAGGGTAAGCATCGCTGCTCTGCATGCTGTTTTCTTGCTGTTTCTGCTTTGGAGTCATCCATCTATGGACAGAATCCTCTGAAAACCAGGAGCCAAAATTAACTTCTTCTCTATTACCTTGTAGATGTCAGGCATTTTGTCCCAGCCACGAGAAAGACTAAATTACTCAGATTCCCTCAGGATGTTTCCCTGTTTTTTTAACATGCATTTCAAATAGTCAATATATTTTGAAAATATAATCTCACAATATTATACTGATTTTATAGAACATTTCTTAAAAAATTAGACATCAATACTGATAAATATTCCCAAGAATATTGCCCTGAATTGTTTGCTTATTCAATAAGGGCAAGTATAGCCCAGACCTCTTAAAATAAATAGCCATAGCTTGAACAGAAACAGGGTAATTTCTCACATTTCTGGAGGCTGAAAAGTCTAAGTGGAAGGCCCTTGAAGACTAGGATGGCTCCAGACAAAATATATGCTTCCTTATCTAAACAACCACTTCTAAGTGGGTCCTCAGTAGGAAAAAGGAGTGAGTTATGAGTCTGGGACCTGCTTTGTAAATGCTTTGTCATCATGACCTACTCTTTCGCAGAAGGTCCAACCTTGTCATGCAGGGCTGACATAAACATTCAGTCCCTTTCAGTATTGGTCTAAATTCCTCCCAACTTCAAAAGCATCTCACTGCACAATTTATAAGTAACCTTCTATTCTGTCACCCTATGACCTTCTTGCTTTATTTCAAGTACAGTTCTCAAAAAAATGCTATTTCTGCTGTAACTTTTAAAATAGAGAAATTTCTACCTATTATATTTGATGTATTATCTGGCATAGAAGAGACAAAAGGAAAACCCTTGTTTAATGTTACTGCTTGTGACTTGACTCACTTGTTTCCTTATGTTATAGTTTGTAGAAGGTAAAGATCATCAGAGTTCACTTTATGTTGTTACTGACATTGTCTCAGAAGTTTAGTACCTGTCTTATTTTTCTTGTTGTTGAGACAAAATACTTGACACTCACAAGTTAAAGCAGGAAAGGTTTATTTCAGCTCACAATTTGTAGAGGTTCAGTCGGTCCGCTGGCTCTAAGGCAGTGTAGCATAGCAGAAGGAAAAACATTCATGGCAAAGCAAGATGGAGGGGGTGAGCAGCAAGCAGCAGCAGTACAGCAAATCTAGCTTCTTTCCCTTTTAATTCTATCCAGGTTAGTAGCCTACTGATTGATGCCACCCATACACTGTATGGGGATTCCATTTTCCACACCATTAATACCAGTATTACACGCTTAATCACGTTCACACCCCCTAATACCATCACCTGCAGAAATCCCCACCAATGACAAACCACATGGAAGGACACCTAGATATAAGTGACAACAGTACTTAATTGGCCATATCTTTCTCTTCTAACACCTTGTTATCATTGATGATTTGAACTGTCATCTAAGTGATACATGTAGCCTCTTATACTCTCAGATTCACTACTTCCTTATCTAGAAAAATGATCTTTCTGTGACAGAACCATAATACCAGAAAATTTTGTTTGTTTTTATGCTTCACCAGTACCAAAGAATGTCTAACATTGCCAATTCCAAAGCTTGTATCAATGATAATGTTCCCAAAGTGGAAACTACCAAAATCTCAATTGACTGGTGAACAGGTATATTGGGAGGCAATTGTGAGATGTTTTACAAGAGAATATTTGCTGTGAATTATAATCAACATAGTCCTAATTAGAACTTTGAAAGCTTTATGCTACTTCAAACAAGTTACACCTAAGGGACAATATATCTTGGTTTTCCATTCATAATAAAATTTCAGACAGCAAAAGCTCTTCTTTGTGAAAAGTATGTTAGTATTTTTCTGAGAATAGGTTAAGAATGAAGATTAATTGCTAAACAGTAAGTCATAGGAAGGTCCTAAAACTGGGTGTTGGCAATGGTTACACTCATTGGTTAATTTTTTAAAAGTTATTAATTTGTATCTTGAGTATTGGTGAATTTGTGTTGTATAAGTTATGCTTTACCATTATTTTCTGTCCCTTCTTTACTCAGCCTTAATCCAATTAACATGTTTATCAGAATCAGAAATATAATTGCCTCCTTTAAACTTTACCTTTCAATCTGCTTTTAAAATTCAGCTGACAGTCTTGGAGATAATCACCCCTAACAGTAAGCACATAAAAATTATGATGTAGAAATCTCCAGTAGTTATAACTGAAAGGACACATTCCTACATTTTTCTTTAAGAAAATCACTTTTTAATTTTTATATGAAGTATCCCCCATCTCTTCACATCACCCACAAGCAAGTGTTGGCCATCAATCTGCTGATAACTTTGTCATGTTACTCAGCTTCCCATATTTGAAACCCAAAACTACTCTTTTATATTTAGTATGGTGGAATAACAATCAAGTATTGTCTAGGTTTAAAAAAAGTCATTCTAATTCTCTCTGAATCCTATTTTACATTACTCACAATGCAAAACAAACAGAATAAAATGAATCAATCAAAACACTTCGAAATAATATTTTTTGAGTTTTCTCCTTCAGCAAAATTATCATCCATTACATTCCAATAATACCATTTTCAGTGTTATAAATAACTACTGCTGTCAAATAGTCCCTAGAAGTTGTTGTTCACCTAAAATAAATGTCATACATTTTACATTATATTTCTGTCCATTTGTTCTATTTCTCCTTCCAGGAACTCAAAATTTATGTCTGTTCAATATTTTCATTTCTTAATTCTTGTTTAGTTAACTGTAAGTAGGTTACCAGTACCATTTCTTGTGCTGTTAAAATGGTCAATTCTTGACAAAACATTTCTTGAAAAGTTATTACTTGTTTTCCCATTTGTTACATTAATGGTAATTTGCTATTTCATGAACATTCATTGGAAGTTTAGGATACCATGAGCTTTTCATTATCCTTCTATGTCCCCAGTGATTCATTGGAAATTTCAATGTTACCTCCTCTTAGTCTTCCTCAGGTATGTCCAAGTTATTTAATACAATAATTTTAAATTGCTAGTTAAATAGCATTTTAAATTTTAATTTTCAGATATAAAATGGTTACAATTTTTAAAAAATGTTCCAAATAGAATTTAGAAAATGTAGCAAATGTCAAAATGTGTCATATTGATCATCATTTCTTGAAAACATACAGAATCATGAACTATTTTCGGGTCAAAAATTTTTTTTTTTTTTTTTTTTTGTGCAGGGGATCGAACTCACAACCTCGCATTTGCCAAACAGGCACTTATGCTACTGAGCTAAACCCCTGTCCCACCTAAATATGTTCTTCATGAACATTTATTTATTTATTTATTTATTTATGACAAGATCTTCTACTCCAGGCAGGCCTTGAACACCCTATGTGCCTCAGGCTCTCCTAAAACTCATATTATCTTCCTGTCTCAGTCCCAGAGTCCTGTTGCTCTAGATGAGAACATTATTCCAGCTCTTGTGTTTGTATTTCTTTCTACTATCTCAACAAAATTGTATTCAAATCTGTGATTTATTATAAAAATCTTTTAGTGTTGTTGTATTTTAGTGTTGTGTAATTCCCAAGCATAAAATATGTACATAAAGTGAAAGTACTTTCTGAAATTTCAGGTTACCATAAATAAACTGTATTGAAATGTTATCTTCTGGAATACAGTACTTACTTTATCATAACTAATCAAAACAACATCCATATTGTTCTCCACCTTCCCCAAACCCTAGAGCTAGAGACCAGAATCTATCGATTACCTCTCAAAAACTGGATCAAACAACAGAAATCGAGCAGCATAAAAGAGAATTACTCCTGATTACTCAAAATACTGGACAAACTCTGCCTTCCATCTGAGCATCTGAAGTCTTAGATTTTTACTGTAGCATGAAAAATATTCTGAACTATATATTCCAAAAATCTATCTTGTATGCTTCTTATAAGAATCTAAAATAATAATAACATAAATCTACTATGCATTAATGTAATTCACTTGAGTCACCTTCCAAATGCTCCCACATTCATGGAAAAAAAAATTGGATTTCATAAAACTGGTTCCTGGTATCAAAAGTTTTGAGGTAATTTTTTAAAATCATGAATGGGTATTGCACTTTGTCAAACACTTTCTCTGCATCTATTGAAGTGATCATATGTTTTTGTTCTTCGTTTCTTTAATGTGGTATATTACATTTATTGATTTACATATGTTGAAACATCCATGCATTCCTGGGGCAAATCTTACTTGGTCATAGTATATAATCTTCTTGATGTTTTCCAGAGTCTTATTGAGTATTTTTACATTGATGCTCATTAAGGATATTGGCCTGTATTTCTCTTTTTTGTTTGGGTCCTTCTCTGGTTTTGATATTTCAGTAATAATTGCTTTCAGGAATGACTTTGGGAGTATTGCTTTCACTTCAATTTCATTAAAGATTTTAATGAATAATGACACTACATCAATATTTCATTATCTCTCTGGTACTGAAAGTATACATAAGAACCAAAATATATAATAGATATCATGAAATAGGAAATAGTTGTTCAGAAGGAAAGGGAAACTCAGGAGCATGGAAGGGAAGAGAAAAAAATGAGATAAGGATCCAATGGAAAGAAAGTTTTGTAAATAAGGAGAGGAAGAGAAATTAAAGAGAGTGGAGGGGGATGGGGAAAAATAACCTAAGATAGATCATGTACAGGTTCAAATTCCCTACAATGAATGTGATTACCATGTATATCTAAAGTATAACAATAAATTTAATTTTAAAATGTTTTAAAATCCAGTGTCTCAGAGCATATGGGATAGAAAATTACATCTTAATGTTATGCTTACAGTAAATACAGTAACTGAATGTAGAGTACATATTTTAAAATGTTTAAAAGTATTGTACCCAGTTTCATATTCAATTATGAAATGCATTGATAATAAGACTGTGTTAGACATTTGTTTTTCAGTAAAATGACTAGGGTTCATTAATGTATTTCCTCATTCATGCATGAATGTATTTTACTCATGATAGAGTGATCATACAAGTTTACATATCAATGTTTCATTGCTGCAGATATAAATACTACGAAGATTCATTTCAGCTTCAACTAATTGAGAATTTGATGAATTTTTACTAGGGAATTCAATTTGTTTAGATTTTCAGAATTACATTCCAAAATGTATGCTGTGAATGATATCAGAAATAACAATGAATACTTTTTGGTATGCTAGTAAATTATACATCATATTTATATTTTATATTATAGAGTTACAAATGAAGTAAATTTTTAAAATATTTGAAATCCAATAATTTGAGTTATTCACTTCACAGTTTTTGGATAGTATTCAAAAGTCAAAAGCAAAAGCTTTAGGTATTTCAACTATTAATTTTATCTGTCATTCTTTCATTGGTAGAAACATTTCTAAATTTGCATTACTAATTTTTTAAATTAAGGGAAATACTATTTTAAAATACTTTCATATTTTCATTTTCCATGAAAATTAATCTTTTCACATTGTTTGTGTTTTCTACTAAACACACATACACATTGATTTAGATCTTATAGGTGGTATAAAGTATTCAACATTGCCCACCTAATTTGTAGAGCTAAATGAGTCAAATAAGACTTACTTTTGCTACTTTTGTCCCTTTAATTGTAATTATCAGCATCTAGTTAGGAAAGGTGTGCAAATCATACATTATATAAAATTAAAATTAGATTTTTATATTAGTAAATGTCCAGGTACCTTCTTTAATGTTATGTTAGTTAACTGCTTTCTTTTTTCCCCTTGTATCATGAAGAAGCAAAAGAAGCTGAGAGTCACAATTTTTAATAAAATTTTTCTTATATCCCAAGGTAGATGAGTTACTGCCTTGTGTACCAATAAGACCTCTTAAACAAACATACTTTGGATTTTGGGTCAGACATCTTAAACTATTAAAGTCTCTTAAAACAGCTGAGTCTACATTTTGGGTTCAGAGAATCATTATTTTACACCTAGTCTTTGGAATATAGGAGTTATAAATATCAGGCCCATCATTTCTCCTTAGTTCTTAGACTAATGCATTCTGGTTATGGGAAAAGTTACATTAAATATCCAGTGTCTCAGAGCATATGGGATAGAAAATTACATCTTAATGTTATGCTTACAGTAAATACAGTAACTGAATGTAGAGTGCATTACTGAATAGCTCGCAAAGCAAGTTGGTTTGGAAAGGGTCCAGTGTAATCATTATGGCAATAAATATATTCCTGGAGTCTCCAAGTTATGATGTTATTTCTATTATAAAAGTAAATACTGCTGGTAGTTCAAAAAGTACTCAGCTGTGGATAACCACGGCAAAAGGAGACCATGTTCGTGAGCTCTGTCTTACAGACACTGCTACCACCATGACTTATTTGTCCCTATATTCATGTCTGAATGTTTTGAACTGAGCTGTTTCCCTCCCAACACACTTTCTACCTTGGTGTTTTAACCCCTTGGTGTCTCAGAATGTACTCTTTGCAGGTAGTGTACATAAAAAGATAGTTGCAACAAAATAAGGTCTTATGTTGGGCCTTCATCTACTGTGACTGAAATCGTTATAGGAAGGGACAATTAGGGCACAGAGTAGCACAGAAGGAAGAACATGTAAAGACAGAGGGAAAAGTCACACAGCCACCTACAAACAAATCAAAGAGGCCTCAGGAACAAAGTAGAAGTGAAACAAAATCAACCAAACATCCAACCAAAATCAACCTTGCCCACACCTTGATCTTGAATATCTAACCTCTAGAACCTCTAACATGACCTCAATAAAGTCAAGAGGAAGGCCACAAAAGGTGCATAATTTTATATTCTTGTATTTTTTAAAACATAGTTTTACTATTTTTGAGTATGAAAAGTTCCATTTTCTTCTGTACTGGATATCAAAATTATGTATCAGGGCTCTCATATAAAACCATTTCTGGATTCTTAATAAGTTACTTACTAGGTCCAGTTTCCAATGACCAGTAAGCAAATAATTAGAAATACACTGAGCTAGTTGCAAAAGACATGTGAACTATATTAACATTTGTCCATTTATACTAGTATAGTTAAATTACTATTTATTTCTACATGAATATTCAAAAATTTTGTATTTTTGGTATAATTCATTTCTTTGGTTTGAATTTGATTTTATATCAGCCACATAAAGAAAGGTAACATCTACATAGATCTAGTTCAAATTCTGGAGACACTTTCTGACAATATGTTAAACTACAACAACAAATGAACAAAAACAAAACAAACAAACAAGCATGCAAAAAAAGTTTCATGAGATAGAAAAAAGCAGCAGCATTACTCAGGGTAAGTGACGTTTGGAAGTTTTAAACTTCAGAGTCATTGTGAGCTTCACCGTACCATCAGAGAAGTCTATATCATGGTATTTATGAGTGAAGTCAACGTCTACTGTTTTCTGGAGATTATTATTAAGAGTTAAAATTTCAGGCTTTTTTTTTATACTCATCATCACAAGAATGTAAGTTTACTAATACCTTAGAGAGGCAGAGAGGACCATGTGTAACATTCAGGTTCACTGGATCTCTTCATTACAAGTTTTAAATGGCTCTACAGCAATCTTTGCCTATTAAGAGGATCGGACTGAATTATGGTAAGCATGGGGACATGCTCCCTTTAATAAAAGTTGTTCTGCTGGCTTCAGGAAATGCAGCCAGCAGACAGCTTCTAGTAGTCAGCTACTTAAGTGTGCACATAATCACTTCTCATGGAGACACACTCATCCCCTAAATCTTTGTCTGTAGGTGAGTAGGGCTCTGGTAGACTTCTACCCATTTTGTCCTGATGAACAAAATCACCATGCAATATCAACCCCTGAACACAGTTCTGCCTTATCCTCTTCTCTTCCCTTTTCCAAAAATATTTCTCTTTAATATAATGTCGGCACTCCAAGCGTTTTAATTTATTTACTGAGAAACACAGTCTGTGACACATTCTGTGATCCAACAATGATGAGGACATCAGTAAAGTCAACAAGTTCTTATGGGATCAAGTAGAATTAGTGCATATCCAGAATGAGTACTTTACAGAAGCATGATGGTTTTCGGTTATGTTCTAGATAGCCTGGGGAGATTAACAGATTTTTCCACAGTCACTTTTTTTAGGCTATGTGAGTTTTTCCTACTAATACTCAAAAGAGGAAAGTAATTTGGTTTTTCATGTATTTCTTTACATTATTACTAATGAGAAAGAAAAATTCAAGTAATAATACTGCTGAGTCAACTTGAGCTGTGTTTACCATGACTTTTAACTGTAAACAAAGAAATGAATTGGTATTGCTATGGTTCATACGTAGATGTCTCCTCAAAGCCTCATGAGGTAATAGGTGGGGCTTTTTGTACACAGCTGAATCTAGGACATGTAATACTGAAATTAAGGATATGATGTGTGGATTAATGGTAGAATGTTGGGATTAAGGGTGCTTCACCTTGTGTTTGAGTGCTACCCACCATAAAGGTGGGTACCCTGGACAGAATATAAGGAACATAAAGAGGCCTGCTGCCACTACTTGCTTTTGGTGCTTCTTGCCATTTCACTGCTTTGATGCCTTCTGCCCACCATGAATTGTTTCTCCCCTGTGCCACCCCTTTTGCCATACCACCCTGCCTTGGGGTCACTGAAATGTGAACTAAAAACTTTAGGTCTTGGATATTTTGTTTCAACAAAGTAACTAAGACAAATTTAATGCAAGATATACAAATATGTAAGAATTTATAAAATTGGCTTACAATGGCTACCCAGAGAGTCAGGTGTGAAAAAGTTCAAAGTGGTTTCTGTGCTCTGGACATCTGAAAGATCCAGTCAAAGACCTAGAGCTCAGTGTGGTGTCCCGGGGGAGTCTGCATCAACAAGCTAAAAGGTTTACAATGGAAGATGTAGGGTTTACACTGGAAGCTGAAGAATCTGTGCTATAAGCCATAAGATATCCAAGGTAAAGACAAAAACTAGAGTTCCATCAAAGAAACCAAAGGGAGCCTCTCTTCTTTGGTTCCTTTTTATACCATTTTATTAAAAATCCTCTTTAGGTTGGATCTTCCACAACTAGAATTAGGCTGAGGCAATTTAGTTGAATATTTTTTTATTTATGTATTTATTTTTGTTACCAGGTATCAAACTCACACAAACTTGCACTTGCCTGGCAAGCGTTTGTGCTACTGAGCTAAACTCCAGGCCCCTAGTGGATATTTCTTAGTTGAGTTGACATAGTCAATTAACTATGACAGTCATTCATTATAACTGAATATAAATATTTTTGTGATTCTTAAATTGCATTTTCAAGTTAATTTATTAAATATATTCTAAAAAATAATGCAACTTGAATGGCTACAAAAATTATAATTCCATAATGGCACCCAAACTAATTTGTAACATTACAGAAAACAAAAGTAAGTAATTTTTTTATTTCAAATTAAGAAAATTTTAGCACATTATTCTTGTGAACTATAGTAGAGTATTTCCAAATTAATGCTAAGAAAATATTTTCTAAAGTGCTATTTGCAAGGAATAAAATGGATGTAATTCACGCATTGGCTTTTGAAATGCAAATATATGAAGTGATTTCCTAGTGCCATACATGCTCCAGAGAAAGCACTGATTATCTTTCAAGGGTATTACATTTCAAATTGTATAACCTGCAACCTGGGATCCTGATATGATCTCTCTTTTGAACAATATGTGTATGGCTCTCATACCTTGTCACTTGGAAGTACATGATTCAGAATGTTTCATGGGTTACTTTATAGTTTATGCTTGAATATATTGAAGAATTTATACAACAATTGCTTGAATATCACTGACTATAACCAGGGCAATTGTGTAGATATGGAAATACTTTGTAAGAAAACAAGATTAATTATTTCATTTATATGCTAAATGAAGTATTTTTGTTTGTTTCTTTCAGTTGTTATTTTATTAGTAAAACAATTGTTATTATATAATTTTAAGGAAGGACTTCATCTTAAAATCACAATTAGAGATTTGTAATATTTTTTATCATTAACTTACTCAAACATTAAGATCATAGTCTCTGATATTAGCATGATGAATCATGAAATTATTTCATTCCAGAAAAATGAAACTAGCAAATAAAAGGTGATGAAAATGCATTTGTATACCTCCTATGTATCCAGACCAGTACATGCTAACACAAGTATTTTTTTTTTTACTGGAAATGCATCCAAAAGACAAAGACAGAAAAAACAGAATATGGCAAACAGACTATAAGATGTTCCCTTTGATTTCTGTCTTTTGATGTGAATTTCTTGTGTGAGAACAAACTCCACACTGCCCCTCTCACCTAGTTTTGAGTTTGAGCAAGAATCTTATTTCTAACTAGTAGCAGGACTAAGGTGATGAGAACTTCCATACAGCAATAACCTTATATAATACTCCATCTTGATAACAGAATCATTCTGATTTTATTATTTTCTTTGATGGAATACAACTATGAAAACAACCACTATGAATCAGACTATTAAATTAATTAAATACTGTTGACAGACACAAAACCAGAAGAATGCATGCTTTCTTTGAAACAATCACACAAGAAACCAGATTTGCCAACATGTAGGATACAGAAGCTACATGAAACAGCTAAGACGTCTCAACTTCTGACCAACAAAAATTATAAAATAATGCATGCATGTTATTTAAAGTGTTAAGTTTTTCATGCTTTGTTTCATGGTATACAACATGAAATACATGTAAATACATGTAAACATACACATGTAATAAATAAATAAGATACATGTAAAACAACATGTATGATAATCTCTGGATTTTATACTGTAACAAAGAAAAAGAAAGGAGAAAATACACAAGGTACGTTTTTTGATCTGAAATATAGAATGAGTCTAATGAGAAACAAAGGTCTTACTTTTGAGTTGAAATGGGCAATATTTTAACAATGGATATTGCCCCAGTAGGCAGTATCTCAACATTTTATATCTAATTATGCCACATGCCACACCTAATACTCCAGGTACTTAGATGGTTTTTGTTTACTTGATACAAACAAAATAATTGGAAATCCTCAAAAGTCTTTTAGCGAGCTTTCATCATACATTATGAAGCACTTCTTCTGCTTTAGCCACTCTTCTAAGCTTTTAGGACAGAAAAATCATACCTCTCCATGAGATTTCACTCTTCTAATTATCTTGAATTAGGGCTTTTCACTTTCTCTAAAAAATATTATTCAATTTATAAGTTTATAACCAATTATTGTTCTTTCTGGACACTTTCCTTAGTTTCCATAGGCAGAAAAAAATCATTGAAATCTTGTTCCATTATGTATCATGAAAAATCTCTGTATGATGTCTCACAGTATAGAACCTATACTTTATTGCTCATTACAAAGGGCAAGACTGAATGGAAATGCTTGAAGAAAAAATAGAAAGGCTTTGTAGAAATTAATAGCAGCATATTATTATCATATTTATTAGTGTTTCTTAACTATTAGTAGTGATAATATCAGTGCATTTTCAGTGATATATCTTAAATGACAGGAATATTTCAAATAATTCCAAGTGAATTCTGATGACAGTTCAAATATATGGTGTTTTTGCCACTCGCTTAAGATGGCAATCAATACAGATTTGTCTACACTAAAACCTCTTATAACTGTCATTCAAAAAATGGGACATAATTTTAATACGTACCAAAAAATATTAAATCCAAAAAATTACAAAATAACACTTAGCAATTCTGCTTTCTTCCAGTATAGCACTGTTCATAGTTAAACAAAAATTTTAGATTATTCAGAGCAGAATTATTCAATAGAATACACTCTGAATGAAATTTGTGATTTTTCTCTTTTTAAAAATTATTATAAAAGTTGATCTGTTACACTTCTCAAATATTAGTCAGTGAAACAATATGTTCCAAGAATTATATTGCAAAATTCAACCTAAGGTAATAATATATCAACTGCAATGAAGACAAATGTTGAAGAAACTTTTCCAGTTGTGAACTGAGAACGCCAACACTGAAAAATCTTATTTCTTTGTAGCATGTCTTCAGTTTTCAAAACTCCTTGACTGTGGTTTTGACTATGTTTTATGTTGGACAAGGAAATTATTCTATCAGATGTGCCTTAAATAATTCTCTTTCCTCTCATATTCAGCTTGATATGAGTGTATGGTTCTTGACTTGATCTCAAAATATGATGAACCAGCAGAAGTCAACATTTATTGAACATTTTCTGATCTCGTGGTTCAATAAAAACATTCTTTTCAAAAGGTCCACTGTATGTATTATTTATTTTTATATTTCTTTACTATCTTTCTAGTAAATCTTCAAACATTTATACATAAAATTTTAAACTTGTACAGTATAAAAGCAGCAAATGAAAAATAAAAATGGAAATACAAATATGAAAAGAATTGTATTCAGGAAAAATAATGGAGAATAAATAAGATAAAAAAAATAAAAAGGTAGAAGATATTGGTCACACGTTTTTATAAAAATTTTTAAATAATCTTAGCTAGATTTTATGATACTTTGGTTGAGCTTCATGTTTTTTATTTTTATGAAATACATGCGCTATTTTCCAAAGCTGATCACCAAATGTGTTAACTCAAAGTGACAAGAGGTAATTGTAGTCACTGATGTTTAAAATTTGTGTTAAAAACAGAAACTTGGGTGTGTAACATACGTCTCTAATTCCAGCACTGGGAAGACTAAGGTAAGAGGATGACAGTGAACGTGACTTCAGTCTGAACTGCATAGCAAGATACAATCTCAAAAAATTATGATTAAAAACTAGAGAGTAAGAATATTACAACTGTATTTTAATGCTTCAATAATATTTGTGTCTAGTACTAAAATATTTTGTCTTAGTTTTCTATTGCTTCCATAGATTACAACCATTCATTCACTAGCTTAAAGGTTTATGCTAATGTTGTTTGGACACTATATCATACCTATATGTTGTACTCTTTATAACTAATATGAAGACAACAATAATCAATGTGTTAATTATTGTAACTCTCTGAGTAACCTGTTTTGTAACTCTCTGAGTAACCTGTTTTGAAACTCTGCTTTTGTTATTTTTATTTGCTTATCATTTTCTCTTTAAAATAAAAACAAAACAGTAGGTGTGTCAGACTTCACAGAATTTGTACTTAGAAAATTTAGTAGTATCAGTTGTGACTCAGTTTAATATACCTCAAGGCGATTGGTTTATGTTCCTTTCTAAAGACTCAGAGAAAATATATTTCTAGTTTAACACATGTTACTTACAACTGACATATGGTGACAGATACGTTGTTCATGCAGTTATAGAATCAAAGTCCTCTTTCTCTGATAGCAATGGTAGCAGGTTCTTTTGCATTTTCTAAGTGATAGTACCTTTCATCTCAGAACAACAATGGAGGGTTAAATTACTGTACATTGCACATTTCCATGACCTTACTTCCATCAAAATCTCCTCTACCTCCTTCTTTGTAACATCTCTCTTTTTCTTTCAGTCATTCTTTATATCATATATATGCATGCATATATGCATGTGTACATGTGTGTAGGTGTGTATGCAGCATATATGGCAAGTTTATTCGAGGTTACTGACTCTTAACAATTACAATATATCACTATTTTTACTGAAAACATTGTTTTAAGTCACTATTTTTAAAAATATGCAATTGTTATTTATTGCATTTTTTCAATTGCTGATTTTACTTCAAAATTTAAGTGTTTTATATTTAGCCATGCAAAATATTATATATTGTATCAAATTTCTTCGACTATTTATAATGGCAAATAAATTCTTACTAGGAAATTTGTGCACTCCTGCCTTCCAATAACTAAATTCACTTTCAATCAAATTTGCATTGAATTTGTATAAGATATAAATTAGGTAAGCATGTAATTTCAATTAATACTACAGTCAATTTAATTTTTAGAAACTTTTAAAAATTAAATAATTCATTTATACATAAAATACAAATTTGGGATGTCAAGTATTGGAAAAATACAAAAATGTTTCCTTTTATTTTTTTTAATGTAACAGTTGAAGGACATAATGATTATATTCAATATGAGGAGTTGTTACATGCACATAACACATCTAGTTCCTATTTATTGGTGTAATTTATGTCTTATTTAGGTTTTAAATTTTTAGAACAATTAAATCTTTGTAAATTACTATTTTCTTAGACATCTGCTTAAAATGTTGATTAATACCCTGGTTGCATAGACTATTTAATGTTATTTGCTTTATTTTTAAAGAAAATGTAATTGTCCCCATATAATGCAGTAAATCATGATTGTGGTTTTAAAATGCTTTAAAAGTAAAGTTTTCCTTAGTCATGTAACTGATAAAAGCCATGTTTCTCTTGGTTGATAAGAGACTCTCTTTCACAAAACTGTGCTATTAATTTGTAAAATACGTGTTAATTCTTACATTCTGTATTGAAAATTATTGCAGTTATATATGTGTACCTAGGAAATTCTAAAGATATTACTAAACTCTAATTCTTGGTCCTGTCATAAATAAATGGGGTGGTTTCTTCCATATGGCAATCCACACTGGTGGCTAAAAAAAGGACTCTAAGTACAGCGTTCAACTGATACACTTTTCTGACAAAACTACTCTTGTCTCACAGGGATACTGGCTTCCTTTAATTAAGTTGGTCATTATGTTTCTTATTTCAGTCTACTGTACAGATTGAATTTATTTTGCTTATATTGGCTTGTTTTACATCTGCTTACAATCTTGGTAACTATTGTTTATCAACTTTCTGATGTTTTAGGGCTCTGACTACAAAACAGAAAGGATTAGAGGATGAACTCTAGAAAAATTCAGGGTAAAGTCTTTCCAAATCATGTTTCAATTTGGCAAGAAAGGTTTGATGGCACAGTTTCCAACTGTCTGTCGCATCCTTTCCTGCATGGGGCATGTTCTGACAGACCAACACCAAGGAAAGCAACTTCAGCACTGAGGAACAAGGTCACAGATGGTCAATTGGCAAGGCCTCCAGAAGAGATGAAAATGGATTCAGACAAGGGCCTAAAGGTGTGAACATCAAATAGTTCCTTGTATGTCAACTCTACCAAACACATAGAATTTACGAAAGAGGGTTCTCTTCCTCGATTGTCTAAAATCAAAAAGCCCTTCCCGCAGCGCAACTGGTAGATGTCTCCTGACTTGGCTTTCTTTGTATTTGACTGCATAATCTTTACTGAAACCTTTTTAGACTCAAGCACTCAACTTTCTTTCACTTGTGCTCCATGTAACTTGAATAGAATCTATGTGCCAATGTCACTTGAGACAGCTAAATACATGATCTAGCATGTCAAAGCTCTCCAGATTGAGGCCTAGGCTAAGGCAAGCGAGTTGTACCAGCACTGAAAAATAGAACATTAAAAGTTAGACATTTTTTTTTTGGCTTTACACACAAGTGGGTCCTTCAAAATTCCTTAGGTCTAGAGCATAAAATGTTCCCCTATATCTTTTCAGTCCAGATGAGTGGACAGAATTTATAGATCCTGGCATAGGGAGGTCAAAGAATAGTTTCATTATCTTAAGCAAAGCAGGGAAAGGTTCAGGTTTGTGAAAGGATGAAACAAACTGGAATAAGTTCATTATCTCAATGTATTCCTAACCCCTACTTCTTTTTGATATAAACCCACACACCTTTACAAGGCAAAATAGTCATTTGAGGGAAATGTGCCCCTCCATCTCCTTGGAGCTAGTATTGATTAAAACCTTTTGCTATTTACCAAAACAAACAAATAAATAATAAATGCATAAAATGAAGGTTGGTAGTTGTCAATTTGCATAAACACTCATGAATGTACTGTCTAGTGATATAGGCCAAAAATGTTGAGTATAAGATAAATACACATCACAAAAATATTCTTTCAAGAAAATTCATGACCTAGAATTTGAAGAAAATGGAGTAAGATGTATAATGTTACTAAATATTAGAGTAAGCTCAGCAAAATTAAGTACTGAAAATTTATCCAGATGATAAGATGTCATTCTTTTTTATAATATTATATCTTGTGGCCATGATGATTGTCTGAGACTGTATGTGTTGTGTTCATACTACTTTTATGATTACAGTTGAATTCTTACAACTTTTTTGTTCTTGTATATCATCAATTACTGTCTATGCAACAGTCTTTTATCTTCATTATTCAAAGCTTTGAGAATATGGTTTCTATTTTTACAGTCATGATAATTAAGTTTATTCTGGGCTGAGATAGAGATTGCATGTTACAGAGTAGCACCTCCTTCAATTGTTGGGGATATATTCAAAGATCTATAGGGTATAGTGCTTGTAACCACAGGCGACATTACACTCTATACATAATGATTTTTCCTTTAGAAGTTAAATCATGATAATTTTTATTTATAAATAAAATGATATTATTAATAATGAATGATAAATTGATTTTGATAGTCTACTCCAATCAAATTTAGGTTAGTGTGATGTCTCCCTTTAAAGATATAGTGATTTTGAAAACTCCCATGTCAAAATCATTTTAAAAATCTTATTATACTTTCATTTTTTAAATTTGTAAAGTAATTTAAAGCTCTTATTTCAGCATTTCCAAGTTATCAATATCTACTACTTTAGTGCTCAGAGGGCCATTGAGATTAAACATCAGTGTTACTTGAACACAAGCACTGCAATATTATAAGACTTTCCTTAAAGAAAGATGGTTAATAAATAATTATTATGTTGGTAACATGTACAGGATAGATATGTTACAGGAAGAGAAGATTTACATACATGGGTGACCAGAGTTGGATTTCATAACATTTCATCAAGCTATTCCAGGTGATGCACAATTTAAAATTACAAATTGTTTATTTTTAGAAATTTTTTTTTTATATTTTGGACCATTATTGATTTCTGGTACAATCATGGATAAGGAGTGATTATAATGAACTCCTCTATTCTTCTAACTTCCATCACTATTTAATTTGTTACTCTGAATTTATTGCTTTTTACTTTTGACCAAAACATCTGACAAAAATAGTAGTCATTTGATTGAAAATATTTTTGTCTAAACTTCCTTGTACAGAACAGTTTGAAGAAATGATATTGATCATAATGTACAACTTACAAATTGAGGCAAATGATTGAAACTTCATAAAATAATCATTTTGCCAGCTTGATCATTTACAGCTAAAATTTAATTATATATATATATATATATATATATATATATATATTCACTGAAAAACTGGTGTATTAGTATTTGAGTGGATAGCCAAGGAATATTTTCTTCCAATAATGGGAAGAAAACAATTGAAATACAATAACATTTATTTTTAAAGAAGAAATTTCTATTTAAACCTGCTACATTATTAATGGACTACTTCATAGGGCATATGTATTTTTGTGTACATGTGGATATTTTCACAAGTAATTTCACTTTATCTGTGAGTGTATTAGTCTTATAATTTAATTCCATGTGAGGTTACTTTTTGATAATGTAGTTCTACTATATTTAATAAGGCTATATCTCAAACCTTCTTAAAGTGTTTAATTTCTCATTGAGTCCTTCCTTGAGCAAAGATTTACTTTGTATTTCAGTTTTATTTTCACCTAGTCTGTTGTGCTATATTCATAATATATTGACTTAACCTGTTTCTTTTTAAGTTTGTTATAAGTCAAAGTATCATCTAGGCTCTCTTAGGGAATAGTTAACTATTTTCTAGGAATTTATCTCTTCATTTTTTGAACATTTAGAACTTGTCTATAATATGTTATTCAGTGACAATTGTTCTTATTATTATTTATCTACCTGGATAAAATAACCAAGGTCAATGGGTGTGGAGGCTCTCGCCTGTAATCCCAGCACTCGGGAGGCTGAGGCAGGAGGATCATTGAGAGTTTGAGACCAGCCTGGGCTACAAAGTGAGCTCAAGGCCAGCCTGAACTGCATACCAAGAACATGTCTCAAAAAGACCAAAAAAAAAAAAAAAAGATAACCAAGGTCATAGAACATTTCAAGTCTTAGCATATTAATTTTTTTCCTTTAATTCTAGAAATTACTAGGTTATATGTAATTTATCTTGTGACTCCTTTTAATTCTCTGCTAACTGGTTCGTTTCACTCCTACTATCCCAGTGAAGACAGCCACATTATATAACTCTCCTATGTGGTTTTCCAAGTATTTATCTCTGAGAAATTGGCTCCTAATGTTTTATGCTATTTAAATATTTATTTCATAGGAAACACACTGTATTTGCTAAAATGTGATTCCTGTTATCATGATAAGTAGTATTTACCTGTCATACAGAAATTTATTTTCTTAGTTACTTTCACATAAATGAGACACAATCACTGACATCCACAGCTCTAAGGAGGAATATTTTGGCTCATAGCTTGTAGATGTTTCAGTCCATAACATGCTGGGTCCAAGGTAGGGTGGCATGACAGAGGGATATGTCAAAGTAGAAAGCACTTATGCCGTGTTAGTGGGAAGTAGAGAAAAAAATCAAGAGATGGAGAAGATTGTATACCCTTCTAGTGATGTAATTCCTACCACTGGACTTTAACTCATGACATCACATTCTTCAGAATATTCACATGGTCATGTCCCAATCACCTTCCAAAAGCCCCTCTAATGATTTTGTGAGGCTTAGAAAGGACAAATAGATATAAACTATAACACTGGACAGTCCATAAACTCTTATTATTTGTACAAAAAACATGAGGTAACAATAATCAATTAAAATAAATATTCAGGAAAAGTTTAATATTAAAAAAATCCCAATGGTAGTTTGAACTATCACTATGAAAGGCAGTACTAAAATGCCAGTGTTTACATTGACAGCATAATTAAGTTTAATGAAATTTAGTTAGAAAAAAAGGAAAAAGATTTTAGAGTAACATTTGAAGAGTCTTACTTATTTTTTTGCCCTTTGTAAGTCTTCTTTAATCTACAAGTACTAGATTATTGTGCCTATACTGGAGTAACTCAAATAATGGAAATAATCACTAAGTCCAAGTTGAGTTAGAAATGTAAGAGCAGGAAAGAGCTACAGGGTCTGCCTTTAGTCCTTCTGTGATTTTAAGCCAGCTGTAATTTTAACTAAATGTGAGACATGGATTAGAAAACAAAAGTGAGATTTTCATTTTGAATAAAAATTATTCAATTTAAGAAAAAACCTGATATATATATATACATATATATATGCTTTTATAAACAAAATTAATAGAATTCTCTTTACATCATAACTTTGTGTGCATTAGTGGATATTTCTTAAATAATTAGCATAATAAACATTTCACACTAATATCATCTCAATAATTATAGTATCAATTATGAATTAATGATAATTATTAATATTTCAAAAACTATGTGAAAAAACTGATCACACTTAAAAAGTATAATCTTTGGTATTTAAATCAGTTCTTGTGCAAACTTGTGAATTTTATCAGGAATTAAAAGCCAACATAATTTTATCTATGAATACAATACTAACTTCAAAAAATTTGAAAAATCACTTATTTTAATCTAATTATATTAATATTAATATTATTTTAATTTATTAAGAAACTTGTAAGAAAAATGTTAGATGTTCAACTAATAGCTAAATTGTGATAAACTAAAATTAAATTTTTATTCAATAAAATGTATGGATACATGTATTTGTTCCTAATGGTAAATCTCATTTCATGAGAAAATTAAATGGAATTTTAAAAATTTATATGGTTATTTTCTAAAAAAGTAGATAATGGAGATTTTGGACCAATGCAACAGATTTAATGAATTTCATCATGCCTATTTAAATGATTTATAGCAATTATGAAAATATATATTTTTATATTAGCAAATGCCTATACCATATTATTTTGTTGTCAATAGTCATATATTGTCCTTGTTCAAATTAAAAGGGATATTTTATTGATCCGGATGGGAATTCAGATTGTCAATATCTCAGAGTATACTGACTTTAATAGTCTGAAGTAATAATGAAAAATTTAAGCAGACTAATTACATCTCAAAATATACCACATTTTTATTTTATAAATGTAGGGTATATTAGATAAATTTAAAATTTTAAAATAAAAGCATAGCTTGCTCAATTTGGCGACAAATATGAAATGACTTGTGTACCAGAAAAAGTAAATTATCAGGGGTAAAGGAACATAGAATAAAATAAAATGCATAGGATAAAATAAAATGCATTTAAGCTTTATTTTTTAGCAGAAATATGAATAATATAAAGGGATGTCTTTATACAGCTGAATAAAGCTTTAGATTATCTAAAATATTTCCTATTTAGTCTTTTCATAAATAGACTCATTCATAAAAACAGAAAAAAATGAATATGGTAAGGATGTGTTAGTAAAAACTTTAGACAAATTTGTGCTACTTCTTTCTCAATCATTCTTTTCTTAATATTAAAAGAACTCCAGAAATTTTGAACTTAAAAGTGGCCAAAAGAAGGGGCTGGGGGTTTAGCTCAGTGGCATAAAAGCCTGCCTTGCAAGCACGTGGTCGTGAGTTCGATCCCTGGTACCGATAAAAAAAAAAAAATCCAAAATGTCTAAAAGTAGCCAAAAAAATAAATAATTCATATTGTGTGAATCCTAGCATCATGTGTAAGTCAGTTTTTGGTGAAGTTTATAAGTAGTGATAAGCAACATGACATAATGGTATTTATTGAATACTTCTGTTTTTAGTTATGAAAATATGACTTTTTTGATTTGTGTTTCCCTTGAATACTTCATCTATATTGTGACCGGTAACATATCATCCATACCATATAAATTGTTTGAAAAAAATAAATAATCAAAATGGAATTAAATAGTAACCTTTATTCCGTAAAAGTACTTGGAGTTAAATTTTATTTTTTTTCTGTAAGGCTAGGTACTGTTAACCCAATTTATGTTTGTTCCTCTTTAAGAGTTATCTGTTTAATATGACACAGGATACTTTATCATAAATAAACTTTAAAAAGGTATGTTATAATACATATATGCTATACATACTATAACAAATATGTAGACTGGGTAATATAGAAATAATATATTTGGATATATATTTCTCCAGACCTTAAAGTCTGGCCAGCAAAATATAAAGCTGGTAGCAGTGTTTCCATCTGGCATAACCCACTCCTTGCCACAGGGCACTGCAAGACTCAGGTTGGGTCTTCTCCTGGAGGAAGGAATGTGCATATTTTCTTATGCCACTAAATTAACTCTGGAGGGGAAGTAGCCTCTTAGCTTAATTACTAATCTGAGGTCCCATCTCTTAATAATACAGCATGAGAGATTGGATATCAGCATATGTATTTGTGGGACACTGAGTTATTTAGACAATAATACATGTCTAAATATTAAATCTTTATCTAGTGTGTTGCCTACAATTTTAGATTAATAATATATAATTAAATATACATATTTAAAATTTTTGCATACCTGTATATCTACATTATACTAAACTTATTAAGAAATATATGCAATATATATATATATATACACATACTATCTATATTTTTTTCTTTTTTTAAATTTTATTTTAAGAAAGAAAAGAAAATTTAAAAAAAGACAAAATAGAAAAACCAAGAAGAAAAGTAGAATACAGAGTTCAAAAAAAATTAACATCATACAATTGCTATATTACATATTGTCATCTTTACAATAGTTGTTAAAGTTACAAAATCAAAGCATGTAAAGTGGCTGGACACTCAAACATTGACAGTACAAACTCTTCTGTTCAATGACCTAACAAAAGTTATAAAAGTAATGTGGTCATCCATGTTACACACTATACATACTCTTATATCCTTTAGAGAAATTTCCTTCCCTTTCACTTTTACAATATCTATTATATCTATTATACTTTTTGGATACCATTATTCTGTCCATTCTTATTACTTTTTAAACTAGAGAGAAAATGTGATACTAATGTGAGTCTTGTTTATTTCACTAATGAAGATATTCTCAACTTGCCTCCATTTACTGATAAAGGTCTCAAAATCATCCTTTTTTATAGCTAAGTAGTATTCCATTGTATAAAAATATCACATTTTTTTCATCCACTCTGTGGTTGATGGGCATTTTGGTTGTTTCCAAGATTTAGCTATCACAAATTGTCCTACTATGAACATGGAAGCACATATACCAATGTGAAATGACCTTTTCAGTTTTTCTGGGAAAATACCCAGGAGGAAAATAGCTGGATTGAACGAAACTTCCAATCCTAGTTTTTTGAGGAATCTCCATACTGATTTCCATAGTAGTTGCAACAGTCTGCACTCCCATTAAAAGTGGAGAAGTGTTCCTTTTTTTCCCTGCAGTCTCCCCAACATTTGCTATCAGTTGTTTTGGTGAACATTTTTTCATATATTTGTTTGCCATTTGCATATCTTCCTCTGAGAGCTGTATGTTCATCTCAGATGCCCATTTTGGAGAGGGTCTTTGAATTTGGGGGGCTTGATGTTTTTCAGTTCTTTATATGTTCTGGATATAAGTCCTTTGTCTGAGGGATTGTTGGCTAAAATTCTTTCCCATTCTGTGGGTTTTCTTTTCACTCTGTTGGTGATTTCTTTTGAAGTGTAAAAACGTTTTAATAATATGAGATTCAAGTTGTTGATTCTTTGAAGTATTTCCCTTGTGGTTTATATTTTATTCATGAATTTTCTCCCTACCCCTACATCTCCAAGGTTTTTGCCTACTTTGTCTTCCATTAGAGTTAGTGTTTCTGTTCACTGGAAAAAAGATAGCCTCTTTAATAAATGGTGTTGGGAAAATTGGCTTTCCACATGCCAAAGACTGAAAATAGACCCATGCCTATCAGCATACACTAAACTACAGTCAAAATGGATCAAGGATCTAAATATATATATATATATATATATATATATATATATATATATAAAATTACATATATACATATATATACATACATATAATTATATATTAGACACATCAACGATAACATATATTTGAAGATATATGTGTATTTTCAGTCTATAATATTTGAAATTCATAGTGTTTCATAAATTTAAAAAAGAATGGCTTTCTTTACATGTATTACTCTTTTTCTATTGAAAGAATGAATATTCATAGAAATCCTGGAGCAACCTGTAGTATAGAAAGTGAGAAAAAGTTTAGAGAAGCCAAGGCAGGTGGACTCCAAGTTTGAAGTCATCCTAGAAGCTTATTGGAACCTTATCTAAAAATACAAAAACAAAACAAAACTAAAAATTACCCAAATGAAACAAAAATAATGAGGCTAAAGTTTACTGTTAGAGCATCCCTGGTTATGCTTTCCATACATAAAATAGAAAGACAAAAAAACAAAAATTTTCAAGAAAAAAATAAAAAACAGCTACCACAACCCCACTGCCCATCTGCAAAAATTACCTTCCTAAAACCTCATGATTCTGGGAATACAGAAGCCAATAGTAAAAGTTTCTAATTGCCATATGTGGAACGATTTGAAAAAGAAAGTAAGCACAATTTTGAATTAACAACAAAAAGTGAAAAAGAAAAGAAAATCTGTTTAGATATAAGTAAATAATTGTATATATAAATAAATGTAGAAAACAGAGGAGTGTCTTAACCATCATTCAACAGAATGTATTTATAGAATATATCTTTAAGAAAATAAAATGCAGGGCTGGGGTTTAACTCAGTGGCATAAGCTCCTGCTTGCAGAGTGGGAGGTTGTGAGTTTGATCCCTGGTACACACACACACAACAAAATAGAGTGCAATTCTTCATTGCTTAAACATATGTCCTTTATCACTGGGTAAAAATGTACAAAGAGTTGAACATACATTGGAGTAACTTGATAAACACTGCCACAGCGACACACTCAACATTAACAAAAACAGAAAAATCTTTGTGAGAGCCACTCAACCATGATTTGATAAAATACAAATCTCACTGTTGCTGGTCTTCCATAAGTGCAAAATTCTAATGAATAAATTGCATATGTTAGAAATGATTTTTACTACAACTATAGTATCTCTGAAAACCTAAAGTAATTCTAAAGTAGAAATTCTTTTTAAAATATTATGCAAACTATTTAGAACCCTCAATTTATATAGCAAATTTCATAAATATCATTTATTTTGTTAGTATGAGTATTTCCCTTTTTAATTATGACTACATGGAGGCTTAAGGAGATTTTGAGAACACTAATAGATACAGGCAATAAAGTCAGTATTCAAACAAAAATCTAAATGTCCTCTTAACCATTAAACCAAAATGTGCATCTTTTTGGAAAAAAGAATGACTATCACCAAGAAATCAAATAATAATAAATGATGATGTGGCTACGGAGGGAAGAGAACACTTTTACATTATTTGTCAGACTATAAACTGATATAACCACCATGGACATCAATGAGGAGACATTTCAGATCCCCAAAGTGATAAAATTCATATGACCCAACTGTTCCCTACTAGAAAACTTCCCCAGAGTTAAAAGCATCGCACTACAGATACATTCACATTCATGTTCATAGCAGTGCAATTCACAATAGCTAAATCTTGGGAAAGGCCCACATGTCCATCATTAGATAAACATAGGGAGAAAATGCAGATTTATTATATACATGAAATCTAAAATATAGATAAAGAACAAAACAAACGATAGATTATAGGATTAGAGGATGGGTGTTTCTCAATCAGGAAAGAAATCAAAGGATGGGGTGGGAGAGAAAAAGAATGAGAAAAGAAATTAAGATGTGCTATGCACATTTATGAACCCCACACAAGGAATGTAAATAATGCATACTCTAAAGCTGTGGTAGTAAAAAATAAAAACAAACAAAACAGAGCAATTTTAAACATGCTTTTTGTGTGTTTCCAAGAAAAGACATTGGGATAATATCCACACACCAGAGTATTTTATTTTGCATTTCAATCACTTTTAATCCACCTCTGAATCATCAGAATCAATTACTCAGATATTCAATGCCACAATTTAGGTTGTATAGAGAAAGAAGAAAGACACACAAACACACACACACAGAGAGACAGACAGACAGACAGACAGACAGACAGACAAAGGCAGAAAAATAGAGAGAGAGAGAGGTTGAGAGATAGATGGAAGGAAAGCAAAAGAGAGAAAGAAGAGGAGAGGAGAGGAGAAGAGAGGAGAGGAGGAGAAGAGAAGAGAAGAGAAGAGAAGAGAAGAGAAGAGAAGAGAAGAGAAGAGAAGAGAAGAGAAGAGAAGAGAAGAGAGGAGAAGAGGGGAGAAAGAGAGGAGAGAAAGGAAGAGAAAAGAGAAGAGAACAGAAAGGAAAGGAAGGAAGGGGAGGGAAGGGAAAGGAAGGGAAGGGAAGGGAAGGTGAGAAAATTAGAGATATCTATTTTTATCTTGTTTTCTACCTTTATCTTCAATTCCTTTAGTCAAACATTTATTCTTTTCACTTTGTCTTTTTGATTCTGTGTTTTCCTTTTCATTTTCTAACTCTCATTTTCTTTCCATTTACCTTTCTATTTAGTAACTTATGGCCAAACATTTTCTCTCACTGTGTTGCATAATCGATGAAACAATCAAAAAAAGCATGATGCTAAATGGTAAAAGAGGGAAAAAGTGACTTAGGTTAGCATGTTCACACATAAGTACACACTTTCATTCTTGTACTCACCATAAGATTTTGACCTATGGATAAAGGAAGATAACCAGTGCCCATCTGTGTGTGTTCTCTACTTCTACTAGGAATTGAATTTTTTTCTATAAGGCTGGAAAATGATTGAGGGAAATAGTAGTTTTCATTTTCTAAATGGAAAATGTTTAATTTCATATTTGCCATTCAAAAAAGTTAGATATGTAATTGACTTTTAAGACAGACGATCAAATTTTGAAATTTTGTTTCATGTATTTATTTATTAGTATTTGTTTGTGATTAATAATGAATATATTCTCATGAGAATGTGGTGCATACTTGGTACATGTATATATCACACATTAATCCTTTTATTTTTCTCTTCCTCTCTCCTCTTAACTCTCTTCTTTCATCTCCATGTCATCTTCACACCTGCAAAAATCTACTTCCTTATCTTATTATATTTTCTATGTAATAAAATACATTTCTGGATGAGTCTAACTTGGGAGTTCTCATTTTTATATGTACTTCTAACTATAGAATAATGTTTGCATTGAACCATACATATGATTACCATTAAAGTTCTAAATTATGATGATTTTGTTTTACCAGTTCTGTATCTATTGGCTACTCTTGGTAAACACTTCTGAATAATATTTTTATATTTACATACAGGAACAAACAGAAGATAGAGTACTCTTTCTTAAAATTTGATAATCTCATTTTTGTATTGGATTTTGTGTTGCTTTGAGTTAAGATAAAAACTTAAATATATTTAAGATGAGATCATATGATACTTTCTCAGTTTACTTCATTGCCTTTTTTATATGTCTTGAGGATTCATAAACATGTTGTGTGCCAAACTTGTACTGACATGTGAATCATATTTTTGGTAGTAACCGTGCTAATACCTCTTAAATTAGCAGATTTCATTCCCACAGGGAAATTGTAGTTCTGAGATCAGTTTCATCAAACTAGTCCAAAATTTCCCTGTGTAAACATGCAAGAAAGAGAAATGAAGGGGATAGAGCACAAAAGCTCTTAGAATATTTAAAAGCTAGAGAAGGGTATTTATTACCCTTTTATATTTTAATCTTAAAATGCTCTCTAAGAGGAAAAGTTGCACATTTCATAATTTAAATCAAAAGAAAAAATGTGTAGACTTAGTAATGAAGGAGTATAGGTCAGGATGGTCCAAAATCTACAGCTCTTATATAAAATAATTAGCCAAGTGGTTAATATGCAAATGAAATTCTTGAAGAATTGAATGTTACTCCAGTAAACATACAAATGAGAAAGACTTGCAGCCTGACATGGGGAGTTTCAATGGTCTGGATGGATGAAACATGTTACAATATTCTCTTAAACTTCAATTCAGAGCAAATCCATAACTCTTTAATTCCTGAAGGTTGGAAAAAGCTGCAAAGAAAATTTTAAAGTAATCCCACTTTGTTCTACAAAATTTAAAGCAAAAGCTATTTTCATAACATCAAGGTGAAGCAATATGCATGAATACAGAAGCTGACACAAGATATCCAGAAGCTCTATCTAAAATATTTAATAAAGGTGATTATGTGGAGCCAAAAAAATTCAATGAAGATAATCAGCCTTGTGACAGAAGAAGATGCCATCTAAAATTTCCCTAGCAAGACTGAAATCTGATTTGAAAGCTATGAAGTATGGGTTGACTTAGGACTGCTGTAGCTGCTGACTTTTAATTGAGGCCAGTGCTCAATTTTTATCCTGAAAATTTTAGGTCCTTTGAAAATTACATCAAATCTGTTCTGTCCATGTGTTTTAACTGAAACACACACACACACACACACACACACACACACACACATATATATATAATGCACATATATAGAATGTGTTTTATTAAATATTTCATGCTTACTCTCATAGAATTCTCCTGATTTCAAAATATTTCTGTATCTCATCCCCTAAATACAATGATGGATATGTACAATGAGATTAATATCATTTTACTCCTATTAATATAATATTAAATTTGAAATCTGTAGATCTAAAAGTAATTTTGAATTTTAACACTACTATTTAAGAAATATGTGTCCTAGCATATTGGGTACTTGGCCTGAGTCCCCAATCTCCTAAAACAAGTTATAGAAAAAGCTTTAACAAAAAAGACAAGTAATATGTTTTGGGGAGTCCATGAAGGTCAAAACTCTCTTGACGCTAAGACAAGGATTTCTTTAGAGTGTAGGCATTTATTGGCTCTTTCACAATTTAGAGGAATGCAAGAAGTGTAGGGCACATCTGAGGCAAAAAGCCTATGAATGTGAGCCAAACCTTGAGAAGTTAGAAGGAAGGCAGGACCCCTGGCCTGAGCTGGGAGGAGAACCAGCCGCTCCAGAGCTCTGACCATGAAGAGACTCAGGGTGCCGCACACAAAGGCAGTCTGCCAGCCCTCCCAGTAGGAGCCTCTGGCCCGAGCTGGGAGGAGAACCAACAGCCCCAGAGCTCCAACCATGGAGGGAGGACTGAAGGTGCAGCACAGAAAGGCAATTTGCCTGCCCTCTCGGTAAGCACCCCTGGCATGAGGCAGGAGAAGAATCACTCAGCGGCTCCCATGAGCCTACTGGCCAGTGGACTAAGAATCAACCCACCCCCCCACCCCCCCCATTAGCAAGTGAGCCAGATTCATACATCTCTTGATAAGTTGACCATATGCAATGTAGTCAATAGAGGGGATTTCCTTCTATCATCTCTTTGAAGACAAATATTGTTATCACTGTTTTGCTTTATTCTGATTAATGATATTGCTCTATTCAATGTTTTGTTCTGATAAGTTCTAGAATGTCTTGTATTTCCTTTGATTTGGCTATACCTTATTGAAAGAACAACTGTTGTGAAGATAATATGATATCCTATGATACCTATCACTGTTATGCCAGTAACCTGTTAAGGTTTCTGTACCAATTTCACTACACTCTTTCAGTTGGTTTTGTTCTGTCTTGTCTTGTTGTAGTTTTCTACCTTCAAAATAATAAAAAATTAAAATAAATAAAAAGTTAAAATAAATAAAAAATTAAAAGTAAATAACAACAAAACAGATCATAAGGTACTGAGCAAGCTGAAACATGATATAAGTAAACAGATAATGGACTTGCAAAGCAAAAGGAGGAAAAGAAAGTGCTCTAAAGGATATAACTGCATGTATGTTTAAGCGTGTAGGATTGATGACTATGAGGCTGGGTTTTTGTTGGGTTGTTGAAAGTAAATGTTCATAGCCTCACTGTTTGAATGTTCACCTTGTATGCTTTAATTTTGTAACTTGAACAACTATATCTAGAAGACAATATGTAATTTATCAACTAGTGATTTCTTGCTGTTTTTTTTTCTTTTTCTTTGAAATTCTGTATTGTTCCTTCCCTTTTTTTTGTTTTGCTTTTTTTTCTCTTTAAATAAAATTTTTAAAAAATCTTGCAAATTAAGAGTACCATTTGATCTCTAAAGTTGGGAGTTTATTCCCCCAAATCCTGTGAGTGAGATTCACGAAACTGCAGCTGCAGTGTTAACCCAACTTATATCTGGAGAGTACTGTGATGAGCAATTTAACACTTACAAGAGGACTATCCCAAGCTCTAACATGTCTGTCAGAAAATAAGACCTACCTGGACCCAGCCCTCACTGGTCATTATAATGTTGATGCTCAGTTTTATGCAAACCATTGTATCTCACTGATCTCTTGCTGTAAGACTACTTTGCAATCCAAAGTAAAACAAGGATGGTCTGATTCCTGCTGGCAAATTTTTTGAGTTAGGTCTTATTTTGGGGAAACAAGAAATGATATCATAGGTAGGAATCTTTTAATGTATCTGTAGAGAAAGGATGCTGAGACTGGTGTAAAAAATCTTAGGTTTCCTTTGCTTGATCCAATTGGAAATTGTGAATAGATAAAATTCAGCTCTGCTAGAAGGACTGATATGACCTGATGACATCAGTTTACAAACTAGCTGCTTGTCACTGTCCAGTACTAGTTTGTGCTGGATGCTATAGGTCAACACTACTGGAAAATACATGAACTGTCACTTCATGCCTACTAGAGTGGAAAGTGTCAAATAATAACGGGTATTGGAAATAAAGCTTCCTGGAAAAATCATAGAGAAAACAGAACCCTTAGGTAATGCTGACAGGAGTTTAAAATGATTCAGTCACATAGAAAACCTGTTTGTTCTTTAAATGACTTAACATAGAGTGATCATATCATACAACAATTAACTTTAGCTACATATTTAAAGTAGAAATGAATGTCCAAGAAAAAAAACTTGTACATAAATATTTATAGAAAGATTATTCATGATACCCAAAATGCAAAGAATATATTTATATGTCAATCTACTGATAAAAAATTGAAATGAATTATCAATTATGTAGAATATTACTTAGTCATATATAAGATTGAAGTACTGATATATCTGACAATATGGATGAGTTCTGAAAACATAAGTAACAAAAAACATATATCTGACCATATGGATAAGTCTTGAAAACATAAGTTTCAAAAAACAAATATTCTTTAATTTTATTTATAAAAGTAAGTATAAGATGATTCAACTAGGGGAGCCAGGCCCACCAAAAGGGGAGCCAGGCCTGCACTGCCACCATGAGTTGAGTGGCAGCTCGCCAGGGCAGGCTGGGAAAAGTTTGGGAATATCGATCCCGGCGGCTGGGTGCCTGCCAAGCCCCCCCTTAGGACACTGGACTAGGCTCCAGAGGTTCCCCAGACTTGAGTAGACCATGCCCAGCAACTTTCTTTCAACCAGGAAAACCAGGCCCACAGCACAAGGGAAGACAAAGCCACATGAGTCCCAGTAGCAGAGAGGGCAGGAGGTTATTTCCAACACATCCAAGGAAAGCTTTGGAACATCACTGGAAACACAGAAACGTAGGAAAATGACAAAATGAAAGACCAAAGCAATCTCAAACCTCCAGGCCATCGCAAGAAAACCTAGGAGCCATGTACATAGAAGAAAATATTAGCCATACACCTGAAATGCCTGAAATGATATCAACTAAAATAAAGAAACAAGTATGAGAAGCTATGAGGGAACTCAAATCAGAAATAATCTCCTAGGCAAAAGAAGAAATGAAAAAAGTAGTGAAAGAAATAGTGAATGCATCCAGCGAAGACACAGCTAAAAAATTAGAGGAACAAGGCAAAATGATAGGATCCTTGAATGAACAGTTTAAGAAACAAATACAATATATGAAGCAGACTCATAGAGATATACAGGGAATCAAAACTCTATTGAAAGTTTCAAAAATTGCCTCAACGAAAGTGAAGATAGAATCTCAGACCTCGAAGACAAGATTGCAGCTATTGAACAGGAAAGGAAATATCTTCTAAAAATAACAAGAAATCAGGAAATAACAATTTAACTGCTGCAAGATGATGCAAAGAAAAACAACGTAAGATTAATAGTGATAAATGAAAAAGAAGGGGACAACACAAATGATATCAAGAGGCCATTTACAGAAGTAATAGCTGAAAACTTCCCAAACAGGAGTATGGAAACTGACATACAGATTAGTGAAGCATATAGAAATTTAAACAGCCAAAACCAAAACAAAACTACACTCAGACATATAATAATCACCATCCCAGAAATCCATCATAAGAGCAGAATATTAAAAGCTGTTAGAGAGAAAAGACAGATCACCTATAAAGAAAAACATATCAGAATCACAGCAGACTTTTCAACACAAACAATGAAGTCAAGAAGAGCAGGGAGTGAAGTTTTTCAGATGCTAAAGGAAAACGACTTCCAACCCAGACTGATGTACCCTGCAAAACTGTCCTTCAAAGTCGATGGAGAAATAAGATACTTCCATGACAAAGAACAGCTGAAGAACTTCATGATCAACAAACCAACCCTACAAAGAATAATGAAAGACATTCTAGATACACATAGGAAAAAACCACTAAGCAAGACAGACAATTAAAAAGAATGAAAAGTTAAAATATAACTTTAGAAAGATAATATGTCAACAATAAACCAATATATGACAGTATAATCATTAATGTAAATGGCCTCAATTCACCAATTAAAAGAAACAAACTAGTAGAATGGATCAAGAAACAATGCCAAACATATGCTATCTACAAGAAACCCATCTAACCAAAAAGGAAACTCATAGACTGAAAGTCAAAGGATGGAAAAAAATACTCCGTGCAATAGGAACTCAAAAAAAAAAAGTGGGGGTAGCTATTCTGTTTGCAGACCATGTGAACTTCAAACCAAGAATGGTCCGAAGAGATAAAGAAGGTCACTACATACTAGTTAGGTAAAACTGCAAGATGAAGAGTTAACAATCTTAAATACATATGCACCAAATTCCAGAGCACCCAGCTACACAAAGCAAGTATTAACAGAAATGGAAAATCAAACAGGCAATAACACAATTATACTAGGAGAACTTAACATGCCATTGACATACAGGGATAGATCAACTAGACAGAAAATCAGCAAAGAAATAGCAGAACTGAATCACACCTGTGAACAAATGGATTTGATAGACATATACAGAGTGTTCCATCCAACAACATCAGAATATACATTCTTTCATCAGTACATGGGATATTCTCTATAATAGACCATATACTATCCCAGACAACATATTTAAGTAAATTATCCCATGCAAGTTATCAGATCATAGTGCTATGAAACTGGAAATTAATGGTAAAAGTAACTGCAAAAACTCCACAAACACATGGAAATTAAATAATACACTCTTGAGCAGTCAGTGGGTCACAGAGGAAATTAAAGAAGAAATTAAACAAGATCTACAAGCAAACAAAAATACAAATACAACTTACCAGAACCTGTGGGATGCAATGAAAGTGGTCCTCAGAGGAAAATTTATTGCACTGAGTTCCCACATTAGTAAAACAGAATGAACACAAATAAGCAAACTGATATTACGCCACAAACATCTAGAAAAAGAAGAGCAAGTAAAGCCCAAAAACAAAAGAAGGGAGGAAATTATAAAGATCAGAGCAAAAATTAATGCAATAGAGACTAAGAAAACAAAATTCTACAAGAAATACAAAGAAGACTTAATGCCGACACTCTTCAGATTCTTCAATGAAAACGAAAGGGAAGCAATTCTCCCTAAGTCATTCCTGGAAGCAAACTTCATTGTAGTACCAAAACCTGAGAAAGGCCCAACTAAAAAAGAGAACTACAAGCCAATATCCCAAATGAACTAGGTGCAAAAATTCTCAATAAAATATTGGCAAACAGGATGCAGCAAATCATCAAGATTATACACTATGACCAACTGGGATTCATCACAGGCATGCAGGGATGGTTCAACATATGTAAATCAATAAATATAATCGACCATATCAAGAGAGCCAAAAGCAAGAATCACATGATCATTTCTATAGATGCAGAAAAAGCTTTTGATAAGATCAAACACCCATTCATGGTAAGAACCTTACAGAGAATTGCAATAGATGGTCTTTACCTCAATATCATAAAGGCCATCTACAACAAACCAACAGCCAGTGTCATATTAAATGGCCAAAAACTGAAAGCCTTTACCTTGAAATTAGGCACAAGACAAGGATGTCTGTTATCGCACTCCTATTAAACATAGTACTGGAAATACTAGCCAGAACAATTAGACAAGAGAGAGAAATAAAAAGAGTAAAGATAGGAAAAGAAGAAGTTAAATTATCATTATTTGCAGATGACATGATACTCTACATAGAAGACCCCCAATCCTCTGTTGAAAGACTCCTAGATATAATAAATAAATTCAGCAATGTAGCTAGATACAAACTCAATACTCAAAAATCAATAGCATTCTTATACACTAACAAAAAATAACTGAGAGAGAAATGAGAAGCCACACCCTTCACACTAGCATCCAAAGAAATGAAAAACTTAGGAATTATTCTAATAAAAGATGTAAAAGAGTTGTACAGGGAAAATTATAATGCCCTGAAAAAAGAAATCAAAGAGGACCTCAGTAAATTGAAAGACATCCCTTGTTCATGGATAGGAAGAATAAATATTTTGAAAATGGCCGTTCTCCAAAAATTGTTATACAGATTCAATGCAATCCCAATGAAAATATCACTAACATACCTCACAGATCTAGAGAAATCACTCCTAAAATTCATCTGGAACCAGAAGAGACCTAGAATAGCAAAGGCAATTCTAAGCAGCAAAGGCAAGGCAGGAGGCATCACAATCCCTGACTTGAAGTTATACTACAAATCTACTGTAATAAAATCAACATGATATTGGAATAAAAACAGACCTGAAGATCAATGGAATAGACTAGAACTTACAACAATGAACATACTCAGACACCTTATCTTTGACAAAGGGGCCAAGCATGTTCACTGGGAGAACGATAGTTTCTTTAATAAATGGTGCTGGAAAAACTGGTTTTTCCATATGCCGAAAACTAGAACTAGACCCATGCCTATCACCATGTAATAAACTAAAATCTAAGTGGATCAAAGATCTAAATATTAAAACAGAAACACTAATTATGTTGGAAGACAAAGTAGGTAAAAATCTTGAAGACATAGGGGTTCGTAGAAAACTCATGAACAAGAACCAAACTGCATGGGAAATACTTCCCAGAAACAATAACTGGGATCATATCTTATTAAAGAGTTTCTACATGTTCAAAGAAATCTCCAGCAGAGTGAAAAGAAAACCCACAAACTGGGAAAAAATCTTAGTGAACTGTCCCTCAGACAAAGGACTTCATTCTAGAACTTATAAATAATTTTTAAAAAAATCAGACCCCACGATTCAAAGACCCAATCCAAAAATGGGCATCTGAGATGAACACACAGTTCTCAGATGAAGAAATATGAATGGCAAATAAATACATGAAAAAAATGTTCATCATCCTTGATCATTAGAGAAATGCAAATTAAAACCACACTGAGATTCCATCTCACTCCAGAAATAATGGCCAGGATCAAGAGAACCACCACCAACAAATGCTGGAGTGGCTGTGGGGAAAAAGGAAATCTTCTGCGCTGTTTGTGGGAGTGTAGACTGGTGCAACCACTGTGGAGGTCAATCTGGAGATTCCTCAAAAACCTGGGGTTGAAGGTCCCATTTTACTCAGCTATTCAACTCTTAGGCATATTCCCAGAAGAACTGAAAACATCTTACCACAGTGAGGTATGTGTACCCATGTTTACAGCGGCACAATTTGTAATAGCCAGATCTTGGAAACAACCTAAGTGCCCATCAACCGAGGAATGGATTTAAAAAATGTGGTACTTTTATACAATGGAGTACTACTCATCTATAAAGAATGGTCACATTGAGATATTTATAAATAAATGGATGCAATTTGAATCCATACTCACAAGTGAAATAAATCAAACTCACATGTATAAATACCATATAGTCTCCCTAGTGTAAGAAATGGTAAGAGTACAGAAGATTTGATGGTAATCATGGTTCACCATTATATTGCTTTGAAGTCTTATGTTTTCATCCATTGGTTGGAATGATCTTATTCTGTTTTGTTTGATCTTAGTATATGTGATGGTATGAATAGTTAGTTTGAAGACAAGGCAATATGGCAGCCATTGTTGATTTGATATCATCTTTCTCTGAAGTCCTACTGTGCTCTTGTTTTTCTATTACCATTGGTCCTATCATGTTGTGTCCTATTGGATTTTAATATGCATGATAGCATAAACAATTTTTATGGAAAATGAGACAGTTTAGTAGCCATTGTTCATGTTTGGGTATTTGGTTCAGAATGCCTTGCAATACTTTCATTCTCTTGAGTGGTTTTATTCTATTTTGTTCTGCTTGACATTATTGTATGTAAAGCTAAGCTCAACTATTTCAAAGAAAGAGACATTATGATAACTACTGTTAATATCCAACTGTCTTGTTGTGAAGTGCTGTGTTGCTTACATTGTTCTGTTCTGATCTGCTTAGATCTGTCCTCTTTTGTTTTATTCTCTTTAAAGTAAAAAAAAATCTTAAAAATGCCTGTAAGAGAAGAATCTGTAAAATTAGAAAGGAGATTAGTGGTTGCTTAGGGTTGAGTGGAGATAAAAAAATAAAAGGGAGTATAAGGGAGTAACAGCTAATACATGTAGGCTTTTTTGATACGATGGAATATTTAAAAAATGTTGTTGGCAGTGATTTCATGCATCAGTGAGTATAGTGAAGAGCACAGAATCCTACACTGTAAGTGGTTGAATGGTAGAGTATATGTATGGTGTCTCAATAAAGCTGGTAAAATGATAAAAATTAACAAAATTATTATAATGTGGATTAAAGAGAATATATAAAAATATTCTTATGAAATTTTATGTGTGTTATTTTAAAAAATACTTTGTGATCTTTAACTGTTCTTTTATTCTCTAAATGAAGCACATCAGTAGCTAGACACTAAAAAAAATACCTCACTATATTCCAGAAAGCTCTATTCCATAAGAATTCAACACAAATACAGATATTGCACAAAGGATATTACCTTGAAAGATTGTAAGTATCAGATGGGTTCAAGGTTTCGTAATTTTACAAGAACAGGTTAGGTAAGTGCAGTCTATTCCATTGTACAATTTCACTGCTGGCTTTTGTTTTTATATATGAAATTACAAGTAAATAGACATCAAGAAATTTTATTCACTTTTTTACCAGGCTATTTATCATAAGGCCAGGTTACCACCGCACACTTCCACATGAAATTAAATCACAAAATCTGAATAGGTTTTTACACATTTAGAATGAGCAAAATTTTCATATATAAATTTGAATTTTAAAAACTGTTATCTTTACTTACTGCTTGATAGACATGCTTCATTTAGGTTTATATTTTTTTTTCAAATGCAAGGATATAAAAATAAATATAATTTTATCTTGAGTATTTTCATTACTTTATTGTAAAAACTGTTGTTTCATATTAACATACCTGGAATAAAAAAGTACACATAGAAAATAATATAAAATAAGAAATAGTGATTTTCTAGTTTTATTATCTAAAACTAAATTGTAAAAGCACATCAGAAGCAAAATAATAATAATACAGAAAAAATGCTTATAAACATGATAAAGTTTGGTTTATTGTTTCACTCACTGTTGCTCCTAGAATCACTTTCAATGAGTGCCATTTTTCTCCATGAATAGCAGCAGCTGTGAGCCAGTACCTTTTCTCAGCAGTCTGGGCCACATTTCTATGAGGTTATTTCTTTAAACTCTTAGGTTCTAATAATTCAACATTTTCTGATATAAATCCAGGGCTAGAATGTGCAGATGCCTTCTCTGGTTATTTTCATGCTATTTCACTGACCCGTGTTACTGTTATTCATACAGTAACTGAAATGTAGGGAATTTGCTCAATTTTGTAATTAAAATAGCTGGAATGGAGTCTGGCTAAAATAGCTTTCTAAAATAGCTGGTATAATTTGTTTTATTGAGTAAATCTGAGTAGCACAGGCCATATGCTATATATTAGATTCTACAGTTATTCATTATTGTGCAATGGTCAGTAATAAGTTAAGGATAACTATTTGTAAAAGAGTACTCTACATTATAATATCAGCACAGAAGTAAAAAGCATCAGTGGTGTCACATGTCAGAGAAAATTGATAATCATAGTAGAAATCTCATGCCTTAACTATGTTTTAGAATTATAATGCCAAATTAACAATTACTCCAATAGATCTTGCAATTATTTTATCATTATACAGTACTTTTACAAATTTCCAAAATTTTATCTACTGAAAGAGAACATTTTATAGATTCATGTAGTCTCAAAATTCAATGAGTAAAGAGGGAAAAGAAATGCTTCCACATTATTGGGGGTAATGTGAAGTTATGATAACTTTTTTACTTTGTTTTTATTAGTATATGTTAGTAGTACATAATGTTCGCAAGCCTTTTGTGGAGGTTCATGTGTATACCACATCCTCACTCCTCACCCCTCTTCCTTGCTTACACTACCCCTTTTCTCCATCTAATAATCTTCTTCCTATTTCCATTTAGCTATATTTTATTTTGCTCTTTATTTATAATTCAGGTAGCTCATATAAGAGAAACCATTAGATATTTAAGCTTGTTTATCTGAATTATTTCATTTAACATTATGGTCTCAAGATACAGACATTTTTCTACAAATAACTCAAAGTTATTCTTCATTATGATAGCGTAGTACTCTACTGTATGTAAATACCACATCTGCTTTATTTATTCACCTGATGATGGACACAGAAATTTCTTCCAACATTTAGCTACTATGAATTGCACTGTTATGTGCTATACATGTATCATTGTAGTATGATAGGAAATTACCTAGAAGGGAAATAGCTGGGTCAAATGGATTTCTAATTTTAGTTTTTTGAGGAATTTTCATGTTGATTTCCATAGTTATTATACAGTTTATGCTCCCCAAAACAATATAATATTATTCTTTTCCTCCTGTAATCTCAAAATTCATTTTTAATATTTGATTTCTTGAAAATAGTCATTCTTTCTGTGATAGGACAGAATCTCGGTGTTATTTTAACTTGTGTTCCTCTTGGCTAACGATGTTAAACATGTGTTTAATTATTTTTTGGTCATTTGCACTACTTCTGAGATGTGAGAATTCATTTAAATTACTCATTTTTGTTTGACTTTTATTTTGGGGGATTCTAAATTTGGAAATTCTTTACTTAATCTAGATATTAATCCTCTGTCCAAGGGACAGCTGGCAAATTCTTTTTTCCCCATTATACAGATTACTTTTATTCTGTTGGTTGCTTCTTTTGTTTTACATGTACTTTTTAATTTTATATGATTCCACAAGTTTATTATTCGTACAATTCCCTCACAAGTGAGGTTCTTTTTAGAAAGTCTCTTTCCTGTCTTCCAGCAGCATGTTTATGTTTCAGCACTTAACTCTTTGATCCATTTTTATTTTAGTTTAGTACATCATGAGAGAAATGGATCTAGATTTAATTATCTGGGTGTGGATTGGGTTTTGTAGTAAAAATTATTAATGAGGCCGTCTTTTCTCAGTGCATGTTTTTGGCCCTTTTGTCAAATATCAAATGACTAAATATGCTTAGTGTTGTTTCTGAATACTGTATACTGACACACTGATTGTCTTATCTGTTTTTATGATATATAACCTTGCAGTTTTTATCACTGAAATTTCTAAATATAATTTCAAGTCCTAAATTGAATTGTTTTCAATGATGGTTTAATTACTCAGGAATTGTTTTCCTATACTGAGACTTGTCTGATTCTATATGAAATTTTTAAATTATTTTCTCCATTTCTGTGAAAAATGTTGTAAATATTTTGATGGGATTTCATTAAATTTATATATTAATTTTAGTAATATTTCAATTTTGACTGCATTGATTCTGTCTATGTAGGACAGGGAATCTCTTTCCATTTTCTGATGTCTGATGCAATATCCTTTCTCATAATGCTGAAGTTTGCCTTGCAGAGGTCTTTCATTTCCTCAATTAATTCTGAAATATTTGATTTTTCTTTGAATTGTTGTGAATGATGTATTTTCCCTATTGTCTTATCAGCGGGTTCATTATTGGTGTTTGTATTGAGTTTTTGTGTCGATTTTGTATCCTGCTACATTGTTGAGTTTGGTTCTTAATTCTAGGTGTATTTTGATGAATATTTTGAAACTGCTACATAGAAGACCACACTATCTCACATAAAGAAAATATGACTTATCCCTTTCCTACATATATCTCTTTCATTTCTTTTCCTTGGAAAATTATCTTTGCTAATTTTTCTTCCTCTATGTTAATCAAGAATATTAACAATGGCTAATCTTTGCGTGGTTTTACAAAAGAAAGCTTTCAGTTTTTTTCTCATGTTATATGATCTTGGAAGTAGGTTTGTCATCCATGGCTTTTATCAGATTGAGATAAGGCTCTTCAACACCATTCTTTTATGACAAACCAAAAATATGCAAATATTGGAGAGCAAATATAAGACAATAGGAAACAGAGAGCTAAATCATTTGCAAAAGGGAAGGAGACCATAGATGAAAGGAGAGGGAGAAGAGGGGAGATGAAGTGATTGGAAAGAAATAAAGGTGTGTTTGTACAAGGACAAACTCTTTATGATGAATGTAAGCATTATGAACTTCAAATATGCACTAATGCAAAATTTAAAAATTCTATAAATCAGGAGTACAAAATTTGGAAAACATAAATGCTGGTCAAACCTTGGACATAAGTAAATAGTTCGAGTTTTTTTTTTTCTTTCTGTAATCAATTTGGAGTAATAGAGTCTTCACACTCACTTTAAATTACTAAATTTAATTAACATACTATTCAAATGGTATTTGATTGTGTGTTTCAAAAAATTAAAAGAGATATATTAGTTTGCCAAGATTTCCATTAAAAATATAATTTTGTTGTGTTAAGCAGTAAAAAGTTGTTTTATCACAGTTCTGGAAAGTAGAACTATATAACATCAAATTTTGGGTAATTTTGGTTTCTTCTCACTCATTTCTTCTTTGCTTGCATATGACTTCATTCTTGTTCTGTGTTAACATTGTCGTGTTATTTCATTGAGTGTGGATTTTTTCTCTCTGTCTCTCCCTCTGCCTTTGTCTCTCTCATTTTCTTCTTCTTATGATCACATCAATCATGTTAGAGTTCATCTAACTCCAAAAATCTTCATTTAATTTAATTATTACTTTCAGAAAGCAGTCCACAAATACCTGTCTTTGAGTTAGTGGGCTGATCCTTTAAAATATACATTTCTTTGGGTAGAAGACCCCGTTTAATCTAAAACAAGAGGAAAGTTGCTCAAGAAATGATTCAATTTATCTTTGTAAAAGAAAGGAGAATAAGATACCAACTTAATAGAAATGTTTAGTAGAAGAAATCATATCCCATTCACTGGGGGTATAGCTCAGTGGAAGAGCATTTGACTGCATATCCCATTCACTTCAAGGTACTTTACATTTCATCATTTCCTTTTGATTTGTAAACTCACTAGGACCTTGTACCAGGAAATGCGAAAGAAATTTCTACTTTTCTATTATTTTATTGATTATTGGTTTATCATTATGGCTAATTTTATAAAATTTCACTTACATGAATCTTATTGCACAGGTCTGATACTTATGAAGAAGATATTTTATTTTCAGTAAATGAATATTTTAGCTCCCATACCTGAATATTTTTGTCCATACTCAGAGTTCCACATGTAGTCTAGAAAATTTCATGTATGACTATCACTAAGATTTTCTATAAATGTATGTATGATTTACTAACATGAAAATCAGTAAGAATATATTTTATAAGCATATTTGTAAAATGTGCATGTTTCATACCAGATTTGATATAAGTATGGAGCAAAACCCAAATACAGAAATAAATTCTAAAAGAAAATTATATGTCCAAACATAAATCATGTTATATTACAAAGGACAATAATTTTCTAGTAAAAATGCAAATGATAAACTATTCAAACATATTGAAAATTAAGAATAAAATAGAAAAGCTTAACAAAAAATTGGGAGATGTCAAATTATTAGGTATGTTTTACATCTTTTGCTGTTGATTCTATCCATGATATGACTTAGACTTCACAAATAAATGTTATCTTGAATTGTATTACATTATACCAGTAATGTTTGTATTTGTTCTTTCCCTGGATCACAAGATTCATTTTAATTGTCTGATAATCTCTGTGACACAAACTTCATGATCTTCAAAACAAATTCATGTTAATTTAATATCACTGAATCTGTGATACCATTATTATGTACATGGATGAATAGACCTTTATGTAAAAACATACGAGTACAACTATTTGCCTAGTTTTTATTAAATCATTTTTAAATGTTGTCTTTTCACATAATAGGGAAATGTAAAGCACATAATGTCTTATGGCAAATGATAGGTAAATTAAAACAAGGATGAAGATGTATCTAAGAGCTTGACTTGAAAATAGAATCCAAGATTTAAAAGTAGGGCAGAAAGTCATGCTTCCAAAAAGAGTTTAAAACCAAAAATTATTTATATTTATAAATATAATATTTGGTATTATCAGATATCAATGTTCTGAATCATAATTCATAATCCATGAGTATGTAAAAACAAAGTCACAGAAAGCAATTAGAGTGGAATAAAAGTTGCTTAATGATTATAGGTTAGCAGCAAAAATCATTGAAATCAGACAGTTGGCATTGTGGTGAAAAGTATGAATGAAATTTCAATGAAAAACATAAACTTTAAATTTAAGGACATAAACATTTATCAAATCATATGTGAAAGGAAAAAGTTTTGTTGCAATCAGACTTATAAATTGTTTGTTTATTACTAAACTTGTGGGTAGTTATGTCAATGGATATATACAATCTGTCACAACAAAGTCATATATTCTGATGACCCTTCTATAAACACTCTGAAGCATTCATCTTTCAGTAAGTTCTCCTTTTTGACCTTATCACTACATGAGCAAAATATAACTATCTCTCTTATTCTGGAGCCAAATATATAATTAAAGGAATTATTGCAGGACCAAGAATTCCTTCCCAATTTAGAATACTCAGAAAATACTCTTTCAGAACATAGAGGTTGTAGATGAAATAGAAAAGCACAATGAGTCAATTCAACTTGCTTTATCTGAAAATATCTGGTTCCAACATCATCCTGACTGCATGAAGTCTCATTTTTATAGACTGCATAGCAAAATCATCAAGGATGTCCACTGTCTCTTCGATTTAAATTTTATTCTAACAATCCCTGACTCCAACCAATTTTATCCTTCGTTATGTATGTTTAGGTAAATCCGATAAAGGCTAGTGTCCGGGAAACAATTTATTGATATTTCTAATTGCAAATATATTTAGAAACTTTCACAATGTAAAATATGAATAAAGAGAAACCATTGATTTCATAAATTTAAGTTTTTGAAAAAATTATATTTTTTCATTTTTATTTTTTATTAGCACATATTTGTAGCACATAAAGATTACATTCCTTGGGCATTGTTGCCCATATATAAAGCATTTTAATTCCTTTACCATCACCTTTTCCTTCATTTTATTCTCCCCTCCTTCCCTCTGTTAATCCCTTCCCATTTGCAAAGGAACTAGCTCCCTCTTTCTATCTTATTATGCTCTTTATTTATATTTTGAGTTTATCAAATAAAAGAAAAGCTAACACTGAAGCTAAGAAAATAAAGCCTGAGGTTCATCACAGAAACAAAGCAAGCCTATGAGATTTTAGACTTAGGTACACTTATTCCTTTATTTCCTTTTATTTAATCATTCTTGTTTTTCAACAGGATACATATTTTCTTTGACTCACTTGACTTACACAATTCCTTATCAAAATGGAACAATTCATAGCTCTAAAACTTTACTATGAGTTTTGCTCATTCAGCAAGTAATCTGAAACTGAACTCATTGTCTCTTTTCCATTTTTAAATATTTCATTTCATGCTATTATTAATATGTTTTCTACAAAATTCAAGTCTGAGAAATATACTAGAACTATTTGCCTTCCTGGGTCTTTACTGAGGCAGTGTGAAAGGTAAGAATCTTTGTTTCCCCAATAGTATGATAAGGAAAGTGAGAATTAAGTCTTTCATTAATTCCTACGTATTGCACCACAATTTGATTAACTTTTCACTTGTTTATTTCTCATTGACAAAAATAAGTCAGAAGTATGCTCAACTTTGAAAGGATAGGTAAATGTAATCATTTGTCATGCTTAACTAGGAAAGATCAAATAATGCCTTCTAACATAGTAAAGATACAAGATCTAATTAACAAATATTAATTATTTAAAAGTTTTGAATATTGAATATTTGCATGCTAACTTACACAGCACATGCACTTCGCACTGATAAGATATCAACAATGATCTTTTCAATACTAAAATATTAAGGTAGATGTATGCAATTCCAATTAGGTAATGTCTCCTAGGAATAGCTAATATTAATAAAGTAATGTGTTCAACATAGGATAGCTGTTTAATAACTGGCATAGAAATAGATAACTATACACCATAAAATATTACAGAAATATATATATGAATAAAAAATGAAAGCAAATTTGAATGCTATCAAGTGTGCCATATATTGAACTATATTAGTTTACCTAACAACTAATAATTAAATTTGAATTTAACTAATTCCAAAGCTATTTCTCAATACGTGTATGATTGCATTATACATTTGTTCCTGATAAGAAATAGTGTTTAATCACTATAAAATATCAAAACTTACAATGGGCATTTATTCTACAATGTTATACAAATATTATATCTAAGATTGTTTTACAGCAGTTATGGTTGTTACATATATTATTATGCAAATAGCATATAATTTCTTAAAAATTAAATTATTCCTACTTTATAATATTCCTTAGGTTCTTATTGATTATAACAATTGTTTTCATCATCTTTTAAATCAAAATAAATCTGTTCTTTTGACACTCTAACTAACAACTGAATGTAGTGTGTTCACTTGTAAATAGCTCTCTAGATTACCCAATAGTCAATACTTTGGTGTTTTTACGTTTTGTATTAATTTCACTTAAATAACTGCTAAATATTTCCATGTCCCTAAATACTTCAGTTTGGAAGGGTGATAGATGATCTGTCATGAGAAAATCCCTGTACCTTCATTTCTGCCTCCCCTCCATTTAAAATCAATGTCAACTACACGTGACAGTTATCTTTCTTAGCAGGTGATTTGAAATTCTGTGGGGGAAGCACATTTAAAAAATCAATTCATTCTATCTAAAGATGTGAAGATTAACCATTTTTTTGTTCTGTGTCTCCTGAGTTAAGATATTTTATAATAAATTTCATAACACATTTTAATTTATGTTTGTATTTTGAGCTAAGGGAGAACTAAAGCAAAGTTGGAAAATCTCTTTTACAGGACCAACTAAAGAATCTCTCAAGACAAAATCATATAATTACAGTGATTCTCTGCATACTTTCATACCATGCCCATTATTTATTTACATTATACCATTTTCCCACAAGTCTACATTTAATTTTGAGAATGTCTCCGAGCTCAAATACATAAATTTATTGGCCTCTAGCTAGCACTAAATTTAGTGAAATTGGAATATATGCAGTTTTCGTTCATTATAGAATTTTTTTTTGGTGAATTCACTGATATCTGAGGAAGACATACAGTGTACTAAGCAAAAAGCATTATCCCAACTGCATCTGTTCATTTTCACATCTCTTTGTAGATGGTCTCCTCATTTTAATAGACTGGAGCAGAAAATTGAAAATCATGGACTATCTGTTTAGAAGCTTATCCAACATGTAACTATAGTTTTGCTTTTACATCATGTATTTCCTAAACATGAGTTTAAATACAAAATGTAGATTATACATAAAACTGTAAGGAAAGGAAAAGCTGTAATATCTATACATATTTACTTTTCCTTTAATTAAATAATTAAGTGAGAAAATACCGAAAAACAAATATATACAGTATCTGTTTGCCAATAACATATACATGTGTGCATGTTATACATACATATTTACTCATAAATTTATTATCTTTATTGAATAAAATTATTTTTCTCTTTTGTAATATTAAGAAAAGTCACCAAATTTTGGCGTCTAATATTATTCTCAATTACTCTCAGTGTTAATCTCTATTACTTAAATATTTAGAAAAAAGGAATAGAAAGCTAGATTCAATTAATAAAAATATTAACTCAGGGCTAGATTATTTAGCTCAGTGGTAGAATGGTTTCCTATCATACATAAGGATCTAGCCTCTATACTAAGTTACATAAAAACAAACAACAAAAACAATTGACTCAAACATCACCTACAATAATGATTATGATGACCCTAGAAAATATCACCTACAAATATCACTTACCATAATGATTATCTTGATGACCCTAGAAAATGGAGCACAAAAACTTCATAGCTTACTGGACATAAAACTGGATGATAATCCAAAATTTTATACATATACAATTATATATATATATATATATATATATATATATATATATATATATATTATTTTTTGACATACAGAAAAATCTCTCAGGTTCTCATTTTACCTTTGACTTAAGAGACGGTTAAAATAAATTGAATTAGATTTTACAATAGTGGTTTTTATTCACTATTAGAAGTCAATGTACTGTTATGAACAATATAATTAGTGAAAGACAACTTCAATACTTAGAGAAGTTTGATAATGTCTTTTAAAGATAAACAGTACTATTTATTTAGTATTTACCTGAAATTCAAAATATACTAACAGTTTCTTTGTATTACCCATGACTTAGTTATTATGCTGTAGAATTTGCAGGTAACTGAACCTATTTAAAAATAATTCTACTGAGAAAGACTGAAAGGTTTTCAAGTCTGAGGAAATTTATGAACTCAGCAATTAAGTTTCCACTAAGCAATGGTAAAAGAAGCATTATCTCGTATAAAACTTTATTTACCTGAACTTCAAAATATGCTAACACTTTCTTTACATAACCCTATGACTTAGTTCTTATTCTATAGAATTTTCAGGTACTAAACTATTTTTAAAAATAATTCTACTCCTGAGAAAGACTAAAAGGTTTTCAAATATGAGAGAATTCATTAACTGAGCAATTAAGTCTCTATTAAATGGTAGAAGGAGCATTATTTTGTATAGAACATAATTTTATACTATCACATCCTATAAACAATTGTGTTTTAAATTCTGAAGTATTTTATTCTCACTGGAGTATCTACCAGAAACGTTTGTATCTTTAAATTCTGAGACATTTAATGCTTACTAGAGAATCAACTTAATATTTTTATTTTTTCTAATTTCTTTATGGTTAGGTTTTACATTTTTAAAGACAGGGTCTTGTTAAGCAGTTCAGACTACCGTCTAACTTATTATATGATCTACCATGGCCACTTTCAGTGGTCCTCTTGCTTTAGCCTCTTCTGTGCTGGGCTTACAGGTGAGTGTCACCTCACCTGACTAAACATTTGAAGAATCATTTCAATTAATGTTTTTTCAGATGAAACAATCAGGTTATATAAAATTTACTTTTGTGACATACAACTGTTCTGTTTTTGCAGTTTACCCATTTTCCTAAGAAAATTAATGTTCCGAATGGCAAAGATTATAAAATGTTTTGTAAATAATTCAAAGTACAACTAATTTGTTAGCGTGTTCGCAACAATTCGGTTAGATCCTCACAGGAACTCTGTGTAGGACATTAGGTTTACCAGCAAGACTGAGTTCACCGATTACCATTCAGCTAAATAAGGTTCAGTATCTCCAATGTTTGTATTGCCTGCATGTGTACAAATTAAACTATGTACTACAAGTGTTTGCCAGGAAAAGTTTGATAAACAATTATGTTTGAGTGGATGAGATCCAATTTTTTTGGAAATTATGAGATTTTTATGTTTTGGAAGCTACAAAAGGGCAAACATTCACTCAATGAGGACATTCACTTTGTGATTCTAATTCTATAGCATTACTACCAATCTGAAAGCAGTATTATGATGTAAACAACAAAAGGCATATATGGTTTTCTTTCCCCCCGCCAAAATTTGGAGTTTTAAAAATATAAGTACAACTGGATCTGAATCAGCACCAGGCGAGCTCCCTGCCTGGCTCAGCTCTCATGGTTGACAGTCTTTGCTCTGCAAAGGTCCAGATTTTCACAAATGGATTTGGATGAAGGTGTGACTGGCATAGCTGTGAGGTGGATCTGATGAAGGATGGTGGTTGAAACTTTTTTAGTCAATACTAGGCAGCTACTACTTTTTTTTTTCATAAATATTTATCAAATTGGAAATAAACACCAAATATAAAGTGGTATAATTGGAAATGCTGATTGCTAATGAAACTTTAAAAGAACACTAAAAGCAGGTCAACGGAACAAATACATAACAATATAAATAAAAGATTGTAAAGTGAATGCCAGGAGATGTTTATGGGTATATCCATGTGTACACATATATGTTTGAAACTTTGAATACTTTATTAACATTCAATGTTTCCTATGATTTGGGTCAAGTCAAGGTCAATTTTAGGGTGTTCCAAGTCACCCTAGGACTTTGCCTAGGCTTTATTTGGTATTTCAGAATTATTTAAAAACTGAAAAGTTAGACAAGTATTTAATTTACACACTAGGGAATTAAGTATTAAAAACACATCATTTTAATCATAATATGAGGCATGATTTAAAAAGGGATGAGCTTTTAATTTTGAAAATATCACAGTGGAATACAGATTGCCACTGGGTACCAGCAAAATACTTCCCCTTGTTTCAAACGCACTTTTCCCATCACTCTTGTGACTTCCTGAAAACATACTGGAAGTCCTTTTCATTGTTTTGTCATGGTTGTCTTCAAGCCCTGGATCCATCCAACACATTCATCTTTTGTGATCAATTTGAGTTTGTGGAAGACCCACAAGTTTTACAATGAATACAATGGATAAGACACATGACAATATTTCAAGAGCCTACTTTTCCCTTGATGTTATTGCCAAATGCATTTTATTTTTTTTACAACTTTTAAAGACACTAATAAAGGAGGACTTGCAAAACTGTTTCTAAAAATGACAAGAACAATAGGATACGTGTATTTGAAGCAAGGGGAGTGTTTTGAAGGGATTTATTGGCAATGTATTTTTACTGTGCTACATCAAATATTTTAAATATTCACTATATAGTTTGATCACCCCATGTAAATGTTTAAATGAGTGTTGTGTGTAATATCCCCCTCATAATCTTCCAAACAAACAGTTTCTTGTTGGAAAGCACTTTGGGTGAGTAGTACCTCAGATGCACCTTGGAAGACTAAGAGAATGATAGGAAAAAAGAACTGAAAGAATTTTATAAATTATGTACAGCAAGTTGTAATATAATCACATGGTAATGAGTACTACCTTACTGAAAAATTTTAAGAGGTAATTAAAATTAATCAACTTTGAATCTTAATGCTATTCTTTATGTATGAAAGTTCATAAACTTAGTTGTACAAAGGAAAACAAGTTGCATCATTTTTAATATTTTGAGATAAAATAATATTAGTTTTTTTTATTTCAGTGTCTAATGTCACAGTCTGTAATTTTTGTTAATACAATTAGTGTATTTTAAACCTATATTTTGCTCAAGCCTCTGAATTAGTTGCCAGATATATAAAAAAGACAGAAACTGAATTATCAACCCAACTGAGACTATGTTCTAGTGCGGGTGCGTGTGCAATTAAATCTTTGGGAATAAATATTAGACTCATGAGAATACAACTGTCAGAAATTTGTAATGGAAATAAATTTATAGAATAACACAGTGCCCAGATCATTAAGAAAAGGAAAACCTGGAAAATGAATGGCATTTAGCAAGAGTCACAGTTCATACAGTAGTGAAAAATAAATCTAAGAATGAATAATAGATTACTTGAGTCTTCATTTTACCCTGCACCCACATTATTAGTATACAAAGTTTTAGTTCTGATTCTGAAATCATCAGGTATGCTATATATTCTAATGATTTCTTATAAACTTGATAAACCTAGAGATATGGTAAGCTTCTAATCACTGTGATTTCTACTTTACTTTCGAAATTTCCATGAAATTAAGCACAATCATGGAATCCTAGAAGACAATGGAAACATAATTCAGAGACTGTCTTCCAGTATGTTAATTTCCTGTGGAGGATATAATCAATTAAAAAATATGGATAGTGTAAAATAGAGAAATACTCTTCCTACAGTTTTTGTAAGCAAGAATACAAAATTAGTGTCACCAGAGTAAAAATCAAAGTTTTGGCAGAGTATCTGTAAAAGGCTCTAGGGGATAATCCACTTTTTGTTTCTTTCAGCTTCTGGTGCCTGCCAGCTTCTTTCACCTTGTGGCCACATAACTCTAATTTCTGTCTCCATAGTCACTGTGTCTTCTCTTTGTCTCTCCCTGTATAATCTGCCTTAGTCTTTTTTAAGGGCACCAGTGATTGCACTCAGGTCCAACTAAAATAATCTAGGATAATCACTCTATAACTCAACAGATCAATTTAATCTTATCTTTAAAGACTTATTTTCAATAAGGCAACATTTTTAAATTATTGTGAACAGTTTTCAATGCTTTTATTGTTTCTTTTTGAATTTATGACAGTGTTCTTTATGGTCTAAGAATTCACACCCATTGCCACAAATAAAACACATTTTTACACATTATTACATCCCAGTCTCAGCAAATGTCTTAACCAATATCACCATCAATTCAAGATCAAATTGTTCATCAAAATATGTCAGAGTTTCAAATCTCAAGATCTATGTAATATAAATTAGACATGCCTTCTACTGTGTATGATTATTCTGGCATAAAATTCTATTTTTATATGAGACTAAAGAACTTGTTGTCTGTACCAAAATAAAATAACACAGATACAGGATAAATTATAGACATTTCTATTCAAAAGGGAAAAAAATGAAACAGAAAGTCACCAATCCCAACTATGGTAGTGTGAAAATTTAGCAGGAGAAATACCTTAGACTTTATTGCCAAGTAATTTATCTTTGAAGCTGAAGGGGCCAATATATAGGATCATGGTTCTGACCACTGGGCCCATAAACTTGGCTTTCCTTGTCCAAAAACACATGTGATTATATATTAGGCCACTCAGATAATCTCAGAAAATAAGTCCAGCTCAAGCTCCTCGGTTTAAAGATATGTACAAATAACTTATTCCCCAAAATTTTGATCTCCCAATTCTAGAGATCTTTGGGGAGCCACTTTTCATTATGTTCCTATAATCTTGCTGATCAAGACCATTTTAGATCAATAATAACATCCAACAGGGACTAGCCTAGATCACAAACCCACAGACTCAAGCCCTAATGAAATGTTTAGTACGAATATCATGAAAAGATTGTTGATATTTATGCCAATGTACTTGATTCACCGAGAAAATCCAAAAGCTTAAAAAATACTACATACACCCAGAATATCAGCATACTCACAACCTAGACTTTGCATACCAGAGATAGAACTAGAGCTGTGCAGCAAAATATGGAGCAAAAAATTAAACAAAATTATATGTAGCTGGAACTTCTGATTCATCAAATTTAAAATGAAAAATTATTGCAAACTCATTGGGAAAACATTGACACATTTTAAGCAAATAGGAGAGGCATTTTTTTCAGATTCTTAAAGATAGATGGGATTTAGCCAAATACCACCAATTACTATCAATTACAGACCCTTGGAGTGCTTACATCATCAAATAGGACTCACAACGCACACCTGAGTGTGTGTAGCTTACACACTTTGCATCAGACAACTTTCTTTACATGAAAAATTTGAAAAAAATTCTCCTAGCGATTTAAACTTTTAGACCTAAATGTCAGCTGAAATGAGTTTTCTGAGCAATTACTATAACAAAGAAACCAGTTTCCTTCAGACAATAATTGCTTTGATGTGGAAAATCAGTCCAAACTCTGAGCCATTTGTAATTGCTTATTTTCTTCTGAAATATACCTTAAGAATAAGGAATCACCTCAGAGGGTAGTTTAAAATATTTTTTTCTTGACATCCTCATTCCTCTAACATGTTTTCAGCATTTTTATAGAATAAATCACTAGTTAGAACTGGAGAGACTGGGTAGGACTAATGCAAAGGGTTAGAGACTTTTGGTAACTGGACTATGGGGTAGTGTAATACAGAGAATCCAGGTGGATTACTACATGATTGTTGTCCCTAAAAATAAAGTGCTTTTTAGGAACTTACCTTGGAAATTCCCCAAAGAGTGTATAGTTAGGAATTATAATAGTTTAAATGCTAGTTTCTACAATTAAGAGACAGATTGGAGAAAATAAAGATAGAAGGCAGAGAGATCAGTTTGCAGGATATTTCAATAAACTATGTCAAGCACATCGAAGGCCATAAAAATGGAGTTTCATTTATTCCATTAATTACACTGTAAGGTGTAATTAAGAAAAACTAAAGGTTTGTCTTTATACTTTAAGTTTCAAAATATTTAACCTATGAAATGTAGCATTGATGATGATGGGAAAAAGTTTTTCAAAATACTAGTCAAATTTGATATATTTCAAGTTTGAAGCACCTGAAGCTTCCAAATAGAAGTAGCCAATAGATTATTTGATGCCTGGCCATATGTTTAAGACAGAGAAATGGAGATGGGGCACAATAGTAATCTCAGCTATTCAGCTAACACAAGCTATTCAACTCAAAAGTGAGAAAAGAAGCATAAAAAAGGGGATGCTGAAAATGTGCAGATTCGTCAGAAAAGGAAAACGAAGGAATAAAGGAGCTGATTCCAGATGGTGTGTGTAAAGCAAGTTCAGGGAAGACACTGACAAACATTAAATTTAGCAGAACAAGAGAGGATAAAATAAGGGATCATTACAAAAGACTGAGAAGGAGTGTGAAACACACAAAAGGAAAACTGTAAATGTGTGTCTTCAAAGTATTTTAGAAGAAAGTCTTTTAAAGGAAAGAACTTAAACAGTTGCATTTGTTTATGGCTTCAATTTCACAACTGCGACAGCCCAGCAATTCTTCTCTTTCCTTAAACTACTCTTCACTCCATTTTTACCTAGGAACTATTTCAAAGAGTCATATCCATTTTAAACTTAGCAGACAGTGATTGTTAAACTGGATTATCATCCTGATTGAACTGGGGATTTGTAAAGCACACTCTCCTGTGTGGTAGTATATTTGGATCCTTACCCCTTGCTCTCTGGTGCTGCTCTGTTGCTTTGCTTGGTCACACTCTTCTGTCATGATCCTGCTTTGGAACTAGGTGGACATAGAAAAAATTCCTATGGAACTGTGAGTCAAATAACTGTTTCTTTCTTTAAATTGCAGCAGGCAAGCAAACACTCACTAGTGTGATGCTTAAAGTCATTTGGATCTCACAACACATTTTCTGAGAAGACTATGCCTTGTAACTTACAAGAGGAAAGAAATGACAGTATTGTTAGTGAGAAAACTCATATGTAACTCAAATTCTCTGTGACTGACATTGTCTTTTCTGGGTATATATCAGAGAATGAAATTATTAAAGGAATTGAGAAAGTGTAACACAGCACAGAGAACCACACCAGTAGATCTACAGGAAGCATATGGCCCATCAAGTTGTCCTGTGTTGACCCAAAATGTGTTGTATCATCTATTACTGCCTGAAATTGTATGCTTTATTTGACTATGAATTTACTTATCATCATTGAATGTAAACTCTATAAAAATAAATAAAAATAATTAGTCCATAGCAATACAATATTAAATGATATGTATTTTTAAATTTTAACTCACCATCCATCTCATATCTATTGACACAATAAAAGTGAGGAGGAAAAGAAGCAAAGTAAGGCAAACAAAATAATACATGTTTTAAAGTGTCAATATTCTTAGAATTTGAAACAGTTTTTGAACTATATTTCTACTTTCAAGGCTTTTTTATTGAAAAATTGTCATACTTTCATCTTTTCAGGAAATTTTTTTTCAAATGAATCTGAGCAGGAGTGATAAAAGAAAGGGGGATTGATACATGTTGGTTACCTGTGAAAGATTTTTTTACTCTATTTGTGATCTGAAAGAACAATTTTGTGTAACCTAGGGTTCACAAATAAATGTGACAAAAACGTCTCGGCATTATCACTCAGACTCTATATTCAAATATGTGAAAGGGAAAAAATAAAAAGGCATACAGGCATGCCTGAGACATCTCAGAGTGGAGCACTGAAGAAAATCAGGATGAAAAATGAAGTGGTCCTTACCAAGTGATGATTTACTGTACAATTTAGCAGAAGGTAGAGTACGCTTGAAACCACTTCACACCTGGATACCATGGAATACAAGTTGAGAAGAAATGTGTTGATGAAATTCCATTATTAAAAGGTATGGTGTTGGTTTCCTTTTTATTTTGTTTCAATTTAGCAGACAACTAGGGTAAATTTAGGCAATATTCAATAGCTTCAATTTGAGTATGTGAGGGGCTCATGAGATCTTAGCTTTCAAAAGAATTTGACGATTATATGGTGTATTTCTGTCTTTTAATTTCTCAAATATGAAACTTAAAAGAGTCAACTTTGTTCTTTAAAGATTATTATTCATATATTCAATCATTATACATTGTTCATCTCTGTGGTAGACATGATATTGGCATTTGGTACATATCTGCATCAAAATATGAATATTTGTGTTCCTTACAATTTCTTATGCTGAATTCCAAACCATATTACATGAAAATAGTAAGACATGGGTTTTTGGGAGGTTATTGGATCTAGAAAGCAAAGCCCTCATGAATGAGAAAAGTATCTCTGTAAAAGTATCTCTGTAAAATCTGAGGAAGTTTTTTTGCTTTTTCAATCTGAGAGCACAAAAGAAAAAGCAATGAACCGGGAAAGAGATGCCACACAATGAACATGTTAGTGACCTAATCTTAACTACATAGCCTCCAAATCTGTGAGAAATGTATTTCTATCGTTCATATGATAGCTTGCAGTATTTGGAAATATAATTAAGCAATCTGCAAAAAAACAAACTAAATTTTCCCTTCTTTGAACATACATTTCAAAATAGCTGACTGTGGGTGTGGGTTAGTTGTTTCAGTGTTTAGTGCATTCATCATTGATCTCCAGATAGGAGAAACATTAGGCTACGTGTGTGTGCGTCTGTGTGTGTGTGTGTGTGTGTGTGTGTGTGTGTGTGTGTTTATAAGAAGGGGAGAAGAGGGAAAGGGAGAGGAAGAGGGAGAGGGAACAGGAGATAAATAAAATGGTTCAGTTGCTAATGGTAACTAACAATTACTCCAAAATCTACAGAGAAGTCTAGTAGGCTGAAGCCCCCATAAAAGCTGAATCATGTCTAATGACAACAGTTTTTGTTGCTCAAGGTAGGTAAGTATGTTTTCATCAAGGGCTTTGAATCATACAATGAGATCTTTAACAGGTAAGAACAATGCAGGTAAGATTAACTAATGATGGACAATTTTGGAGGATAACTTTCTTTATTTAGAGTCTGTTGATTTAAAGTTTAAAACTCATCAAGACATTTTTCTTACAGAATAATGTTCGACCAAATTAATATTTGGATGCTATTTTCCAGCCAGTATAACACATAAAAACAGCAATTGAATTGAGGATATGGGGAAATATTAGATATAGATACTTTGGGTATAAAGAACAACTAAATGACACTTTCAGAAATTATTTAGCATTTGCTTTAAATAAAAGAACACTATTGTCATGTGCATTTTGGCCATGACTCAATGGAAGGCAGAAGCATGGAATACCTTTTCAGTGGAAAAATCAAGACTTTCAGGTATTTCCTTATGGTATTAGTATGGGTAAGGACAGACCAGCAAGCAGGAAATGGGCATCCTATGTGACTGGTGAGAGGTACACATTCTGGTTGATCCTAAATTGGAATTAAAGACAAAATTATGCAAGTTGTCATTTATCAACTAAGTTTTCATAATTTGGTACCATTGTTATAATAGAGTTATTGTCAGGTTTCATAAATTGTTATTAGAGAAAACATTCTGACTTCCTCTAAGTCTTACTTATCACAGGTTGGTTTGATGGTCTGTTTTTTGGTAAATAAGAAGATAGCTTCCTGGACAGTGCAGTGTAGACTAGACTGAAGGTCAGTGTTCTGTGTTTATGTTTGATCGGAACTTTATCCATCTGAATATTTAGTATCTTGATAAAAGATCACAAAAATAATAAAGAAATAAACTGTATAGTAGAAGAAAACAATAATTTAGGTAAAATACAGAAAACTGAAAGATTGGTAGTACAAAAGGGGAAAAAGTTTGGGAAAGATAAAGTATTAAATTAACTTTTAAAACCAGGATTCACTTACATAATAAGATGGAAGCAACAATTTGAGAAAAGAATTATTAGAATATACCAAGTAAATACTGAGCAAAGATGACCCAGTGTAGATTGACACATGGTGCTCACAAATGCTTAGCATAGTCAGAATATCTCTGTCATTTTCTTGGATTCTTTCTTTAATATATCTTTCATGGTCAGATGGTCACACTGTGAATCACACACTGTCTAAGGGACAGAATACACACAAATTGCATCTTGAAAGTCCTCCAAAGGCCATGTGTGAGAGGTTCATTCTTCTTCATGAGGCACTATGCAAAGGTGGTAGCACTTTGAATATATGGAGACTAGGAGAAGAAATCTGGTTCACTGGGTCATGCCGTTTAAGGCGATACAGAGACAGTGACCTCTTCTCTTTCTTTACCTCCTGGTTGCTAAGAGGTAAGCAATTTCCTCTGTCCCATGATTCACCTAGGATATTCTGTCACTTAACAACAGGGTCTACTGAGCATGGACTGAAATTCTGGAACCATGAATCAAAATGAATCTTCATTATTAGTTGTTTATCATAAGTATTTCTTCACACAAAGAGAAGGCTAGTGAACACAAGGTTACTGAAAAAAGATACGGGCAAAAGGACTGACAGTAAGAAACAGAAGATAAATGGAGTAATCAGAGATTATTTTCTTGTACTAAAATGAAGATCATCTATGAAACCAAGATCATTATAACTTCAAAAACAAAAGGAAGAAGAGACTTTTAAAATAGTTTTACAAGATGATGATAAAGTGGTTTCTAGCCATGTGTGACCCAAGTGAGTTACAGTAAAATTTTCAACACAGATATTTTGATTTGGGTGCAAAAATTAAGATCTTATGTGATTAAGATTAAATACATGTGCTCCCGGGTTTAGCTCAGTTGGCTAAGGCCCCACTCTGTAAATGTGAGGTGGTGACTTCCATCCCAGAGGTAGCAAAAAAAAAAAAAAAAAAAGATTAAATACACAGTCTAATAGTTGGTTATTTGTATATACTACCACAGATTAAAATTGTAAAAATCTAGGATAGGAAAACGGAGAAGACGATTTGAAGGGACATTGGATCGTGTCTTCACGTTGCTAGGTAGGAATCTTTAAATACAACTCGTGTCTCTAAAGAGTTGCCATGGCTTTCTCGTCCTCACTTCCAGTCCACTGAGGAATACTTCAAGAGGCCAACACAAAACACTCTAGGAGTGTTGTCCAGAATCTGAGACACATCCAGAACGTCTGAGTGGCTGCATCAGAATGATGAATAGTTTTTACATTAGGGAAATAACTATATTCATACTTTAAGATGATGGATAGAAGTATGTTTGAAATTTTCACATGGACCAGACATAGACCTCAGAAGACAGGAAGTGGAACTGAGCACTATTGAACCCAACACTTGCTTTTTTTTTTTTTTTTTGTATTGAGAATCAAACTCAGAACCCATCTCTTGTCAGGAAGGTGCTGTCACTGAGCTATATCCTAGCCCACACTATATGCTTTTGTGATACATTTTTAATAATATCTACTAGAACAACTCCCATTAGTGTTAATCTCATAAAAAATATCATTTCCATTAGCGAAGTCAAGACTTTTGAAATTCCTACATCATATGGATAACTCCAGGTTATCTTAACATGTGCCAGGACAACAAATAGTTTTGGAATCTGTGCTTCTTGGTACCCAAGAAGGTCCCTATTGATTATTGTCCCTTGTATTTGCATTACAGTGTTGTGTGACTTAGGATAACTGCGTGACTTTCAGTGATACATTTTAAGACACTGTGACCTCAATTTTATTGTGTTTTGAAGCCACCTAACATGGTCGTGGAAAAACAGCTGCATGGTGTAGAGCTAAGTTCTTTCTGTCAGTAACCAGCACACCTTGTCAGACATGTGTGTAAGGTATATTAGGAAAAAGTCCTTCCTATGCAGCCAAACCTTCAAATGACTGTATTTTGAGTTATTATCACATAAGAAATCCAGGGAAATGTTTCTCAGTAGAGGTACTTGTAGATTACTTACCCTCAGAAATTGTGAGGTGCCTATTATTGCCTTAAGCCAGTAACTGATGAGGTAATTTATTGCATATGTAGAGAAAATACTGTGGATTCTAATTTTATGCATAACTAACTGTTTAAGGGTACTCCAGGCAAAGATGAGTTCACATTTATGGGTTCAGGAACAGTATACAGTATTTTAGTTCCTGACAATAGCATCATTTAACTCCTGGCACCACATTAAATATATGTTATCAATTGTTTTTCTGCATAGGTGTAAAAATATAGCTCCTATGACTTAGAGTTCTCAGTAGTTTACATTGTTTCAGAAGTAGCAGATCCCTTTTTATATGTAGAACATGGTAATTTTCCATTTCTATTTAAAATAAAACAGTGGAATGTCTTGGAAGGAAAGTCCATGTTTTTTAAGAATATAATAAAATATTTATTTCTTCATCAAAGCAAAATTATATGGAAGATTAAATGTTTGTGCATTCACCTTCTGGTAATTCAAGTTTGCCAAGTTTGAATCTCCATGTTTTAATAATAATTTCAGGCAAACATCACACATGACATTGTATCCAGGCCAGCCTTATCACTCTGTGAAGACCATTTTCCAAAACTACTTTTCCATTCTAAAAATTAGGATTCTAAATCTAAAAGTCCTGTTTCCAGTGAAGAGCATTAGAAAAAAATATATTAGCCAGAAAAATTACTTCATCACAGTACGTGAGTATCTGAAATGTGGTTTCACAGGCTCCCATTTGAAGTCTATAGAATTTGTTCATTAGATTTCCCCTAAATTCACATCAACAGAGTTTTAACTTGCTCTACTCATGGAAAGTATGCATTTTATGTATCTCAGGAAAAGCCTAGTAATTTTTTTCTTTACTGACACAAAAGAGTATTCTAACAAAAAAGGAGCTATCTGTCACACAGTCATTTAATACACGTAGTCAAATTTTTGCTCTTTTGCATTGATTCTTCTTATCACTGATTCTTTAAATGCATCACTATTTATTTGCTTTCATTTGTGATTGATTTTTCTCTGATTTTTTGTTTAGTTTGATTTTATATGGTTTCCTAATTGTGATAAAGTCTCTCTGGTCATGAGGAATGAGTAGAAATAAAAGAGGCAGCAACATGTAAGTATGGGTGGCAGCATTGATACATCTAACTTTTATACACCAGAAGTAACTTTATAAAATTTATGTGAAAATGCAACTAAAAAGGACAATGCTAAGTAGTGCAGGATAAATGGAAATAGAAATGGTAGCGAACATAAAACTTGACTTTAGTTAGCTGTAAATGCTAACTATATTATAAATATTAACATTAAAAAACCCAATGCCAAGATTAGAAGTGTGATGACAATGCCAGGTAATGCTCAAAACCTTTTGCATTAGAGTTTGTAGTTTGAAATATCTTTTTCACTTTAGAAAAGCAGTTATGTCACCTAGTGCACACCAAGATATACCAAGCTCATGGTAAAAAGTTGCATATTTAATTGGCAACTCCAAGTACATTACAGTTAATATGATATAATGCCTTTAAGAGATACATGCATTAGTATTTGCATATCTTACTGATGCAAATGGATTTATGATCACCAGAAAGAGAAGCAGAAGAGAATGTGGAATATTTCTTTTCAAGAAGCATACCAAAAGATAAGAGATTTCTGCACAAAATGTGTGTATAAAATTTTTTAAAACATTTAAATGCCTGTACATAGATAATTCTTATGGAAAGTAACAAAAGAAAAATATAGTGAGTATTTTGACGTTATTTTATATGAAAGAATATAGTTATTAATATTGATATTTTATGAGTACTCTGCTTATGCAGTAATTTATCAAAATACCAAAGAGTTGATTAATAAAACTGGGTCTAACTATTCATTGAAAAATAGTTAAGATATGAAATGCAAGATGTTTATTTAAATGATACACAATTATAATTTCAGTTATCTGTGAGTAACCAAGAATAATTCCACTTTTTTGTACTATTGTGTGACTTTACTGAAGTAATATAAAATATTTACTGCTTGTCTCTAGAAGCTGATGAGCCAAGAAAAAAAACCCAGAAAAATGCATAAGAAGAGCAAGAACCTATTCCACATGGCCCAACATCATCTCTAGCTGCTCTTTGCCCTCTATTAATCATGAAACACACATTACATGGGGATGATGAGCTGGAATAGTCTCAAAGGTTTTAAGAATATTTCTTCATTATCAGCCCCTCTATTCTGTTGGAATCTGCCTGGGACTCACTTGCTGTTATAGAAAAAAGTCTAAGCCTTAACAGGATGCAATTTCGGGACTCTTCTGAGCTGGGAATAGATGATATAAAAGACTTCAACAAATAATTCTTTTACAAATACCTATAAAGTAGAATGATTTAAAGCATCATTATTATGACTTCTAAGTGATTCAATTGTAAATATGATCATATTTTCCATTGTTTTATGTGTATTTAAAAATAACTAGTCCAAGCAAAAGAAAAATAAATTTTAAGTAATTAAATTTTCTTATGGAATACTAAGAAATTAGGAAATCATAAATAAAGTGGAGCAGTATAATAAAAACATTTTCTTATTAAAACTAGATTGAAACATTGTAAATGTAAAACATATATGTGTTTTAAGGAATAATTTCTCATTCAATATAAATTTTGGTTTAGGAAGCTAATAGCAAGAATTCCTTGATTATATTTTGAATTAATATATTTAAAATAATATACAAAAAATCCTTACCAAACCAATTGTTTCAAGTATTTATAGGGCTCAAAATAGAAAACATCCTTTAGTAGATATTTTTACTTTTAGTCATTTTCTTATATTTGGAATAAATTTTACATTTTTTAAAATTTAACATTGATATATGTCAATACCTTTCTGAGCAAATAATATTTATAGTTTCATACTATGTGTAACATGTTAATCAGATGGTGAAAATATTGTAAATACTTATATTAAAAAACTTGAATAAGCATAAAAGTTTTTGAAAAAACACAAATTATCAAAATTGACAAACATAAATATGAATTCATTATAATACTATATGCAATAAATAAGATAAAATTGCACATTTTTTACAAAGAAATCTCTAGTTAATTTCTTTGATAGAATTCACCCATTCATTTAAAAATAAATCATAGTAGGTTTTAAAATTCTTCAATGTATTTACATTTTTCAACTATTTTATAAGACTTATAAAATAACAATAGTTCAACAAGAATTATTTGATGAAGAGATGATTATCAGACTATCTCTCTTGCAAGCACAGAATTTTTACTTATGAAAAATAAAGAAAAAAATCTCATTAGAGATATCCAATATCTTGTCATCAAATTAGACTTAATTAATAGTATTTTAATAAATCAAACATAAATTTACACATTCATGGAATAAAAATATGGTTAACAGTTGAAGGGAAAACATTTAACAAAATTTTATGTTCATTTAATGACTAAGATAATATATATAAGTAAACAAAAAGGAAATGGAGACATTCTTAATATGAATATAAATATATATTTCCATTTCCCAACAACAAGAGAGATACTTGCTACTGTTACTTACTTGAAGTATTATTTATTGAATTTATTGTTTGTGTATTTTCTAGTTATCTTGCATGTACAAAATCCAGAAACCTACTGAAAGATATCAGAATTAAAAAGTGAATTAAAAAATTTGGTACTTTATAATTAAAATTCAATGGCATAACTAAAGAGCACCTATACAAAATATAACAATGAAAAAGAGATTTTAAGATAGCACAAATACATCAAACAGACTGATTTACAGATACTTTGAAGAAAAGAAATTGACAAATAGTCTCTTTGAAACCCAAGAATAGAGGTTACAAACTGAAAATGTTGTCATCCCCAAACTCCTATTATTTATTATCCCTGGAAAATGAACAAAGACAAACTACACTATGTTTAAGTGTCTATTCAAGAACAAATGTTAAATTATGAATGAGAACAGTGGGGATGTGTAGTTCCCTTGCCTGGAGCCATTCATTTTTACCCTTGCATTAACCCCAGCATCTGTCCAGTCAACCTTGCTGCAATTACCACAGAGAAGCTAGCAAGGAAAGAAAAAATAACAGGAGATTTACTGCCAGAAGAACAGACTTGATGTAGAACAGAAAGGGAATACCTACACTTGGATGTATTTTCAATAAAAGTGGCAAACAGTGAGTAAAACCACGACTTCTATAAGCCTGGAATTATTATCTGAGTTGAATCACTAGTGACTGACCAAAAAATTAAGAATCCTTAAAATTAGAAGCGCCTAGAAAGGTTGTAACTCTTTACCTCTTTCTTGTTTTCTGAAAGCTACATACATGAGCGGCAGAGGTCTAAGGTGGCCAGGGAAAAACAATTGCTGAGTGACACAAGGCAATAGCCTGAACATTAAGTAGGCTCTCTACACAGGTGTAATGGCAGAAATTTAGAAAGCTTTTGAATTTGGAGTTTTTATGCACAATGTCTTCCCAGTCCTGGGTTAAGCTCTAACTTTTGTAGGCACAGCAATGACATTCAGAATGTCAAGATTTTTTTTTCAAAAGGCATTAAATAAAAAAGAAAAGGGACAACCATAAATGATGTTGCAATATACTGCAAGGGAGACAAGTTATGCAGATTAAATTTAGGTGTGTTATTGAAATGAATGAATCAATATAGAAGCAGATTAATAAAAAAAGTAAATAAAATTTTAAATGCAATGACAACTCTTAATAAAGGGCAAGATCCACTCACTGAAAAAGTACCTAAAATTTTCAATTTTCAAAATGAAGCTTATGTCCCTACAAGAAATAGGAAAAAAAAAGTATTAAATAGGAACTTTAAGTGTAATTTTATGTTGGTTTAACAAGGCAGCATTCAAATCAGTTATCATATAACTAAAAAAATTTAAAAACACTTATTTAAAGAAATAAAAATGAATCACAGTATTTCAATGATCAGAGATTTCAGTAGAAAATGGAGCCTGTAGTAAAAAACCATACAAAAAATCTAAAACTACCTGGTACCAAGTAATAATAAGGATTTATTGTGAAGTGTATAATATGTATAAAATATAAAAATATATGAGGCAAAAAAAGGCAAAGGCCTGGAAGGGTAAATGGGAACACATTTTAAATGGAAGCAATTTTGACCAACCTGAGGCTAATAATCTTAAAATAACAACAAAAAAAAATGCTGCCTTGCTTACTTTTCTCTCACTGCTGAGACAAAATACTTGATGTCCAAAATGAAGGAAGGAAAGGTTTATTTAAGATACTGTTTCTGTAGGTTTCAATCTGTACTCAGCTGGCTTTAAGGCAGGATGGTATGGTTAAGGGAAAACCATTCTTGGCAGTGGCAAGCAACAAAGGCAAAAATGGCAAAAAAGGGAAAGGCACAGCTCCTTCCCTCCCTTATACTGTATGCCAGCTACCTGCCTCTGCATGGCTGCAGCACTCATTCCACCAATCCTGCACTAGACAGCGAACCAATCACAAATGCTAAATTCAGCTGTCTTGGAAAAGAACCACACCCTATGACTACATGAGGCTTTCAGGGGGCATCAGACATAAACTATAACAGATACACATTGTAAAATGAAGATATATGCAGATAGTGATCCAAAAAGAAAAAAAGTAGAACAGAATAAAGTACATATTTAACCAAAAGAAAGTACAAAAATTAAGATACCCACACACAAGAAATAGAAAATGATGGATTTAAAACAAACTACATTCATTTCCCATAGCTGCTCTAACAAATTACCAAAAAATGGACAGCTTAAGACATCACCAGTGTTTCACATTTCCTAAGCCTGGACATCAGAATGAAGGTGTCGTTAAATCAGTGTTCCATGCAAAACCTCTCGGAAGACTGTGCTTCAATCTTCTGGGTTCTAGTGGGTGCTGGCAATTTCTGTCATTTTTTGGCTTTTTAGGACAACTACAAGTACCTTTTCCTCAATGTACAGCTTTTCCTACCCTGTGTTTGGGTTTCTGTGTCCAATGTGTTTTGTTTTCCCTCCCTGCTCCCACTCTCCCCTCCACTCCCCTCCTCCTCTCCTCTCTTCTCCTCTTCTCTTCCTTTCTTTTTATCCTTTTCCTTTCTTTTATTCTTTTTCTCCTCCTCCTCCCTATCCTCTTCTGTTCTTCTTTGTTCCAGGTGATACACTGTATCAATTTGAGAAGTTTAAGAGATTCAGCAGGGACCCGAGTTCTTACTTTGTAAATATCCTCATCTTGTGCAAGAGGAGGGCACAGAGATGTTGTGAGTACTATGCCCCACACTTGAAGGGGTGTGGCCTGTGTACAAAGTAAAGGAGGAAAACAGGCTTGCTCTTGCCCTCTTTGGCTCTGACTGTTGCCTTGGAGTATTATCCCAGTGCCATGCCACTCTGCCTTGCAGCCAGCAAATTATGAACTGAAACCTCCCAAAACTGTAAGATAAATAAACCTTTCCTTCCGTCATTTTGGGGAATACATGCTTTGTCTCAGCAATGAGAGAAAAGTTCACCAAGACACTCTTTCTGTCCCTTCTCCTCTGCCATCTCCTGCTCTTTTTCTTCCTCTTTCTGTCCTTTACTTCTCCATCATCTTTCTTTTTGTCCCCTCCTTTGCTTCATTCTTCTCTCTCTGTCTCTGTCTGTCGGTCTGTCTCTGTCTCTCTCTGTTCTCTCTCTGTCTTTCCCTCTGTCTCTGTCTTTCTCTCCCCTCTTTTTTCTGGGTGGTGTGTTGGTTAGGCAAGTATATCAATCTCAGCTATACTACAGTCATTTTCTAAGTACCTCAGTCATATTAGATTTATGTTTCACCTTAAGCCAATATGACTTAACATTAAACTCACTGCGTTTGAAATCACTTCAATTAATGTTTTCAAGTCAAGTTAGATATACAGGATATGAGCAGGTTGAAATTTTGAGGGGCGTCCATTTAACTTAGTATTGCCTTCCCTCCTTCATATATCTACACCATTTCCCCATGCAACCAAAAAAAAAGATATATTGGAAGAATTGAAGAGGTATGAGCCTCACACATACCCAAAATTCCATGCAAAATTTAAGATATGAGGCTTTGGAATAACTCAGTAGGACTTGATTCACCCTTTGAACCTGTGGAGCTTCTGCTAGCTCCAAGCACTTATTTGTACTATGCTTTTCTCTCTAGGGTAGCAGCCCTGATGTGTTGGCCTTTATTTGGGGCTTTACTCCCTGTCCTATCTGCATTGATGGTTCTACCCTTGATATCTTCCTTTCCCTTTTCCCCCATTACTATTCTTTTTAGTATAGGCTGACAATGCTGGTTGCTTTTTGTTTAAAACTTCCTTTCTCAATTTATCTCTTTAATTTCACATCAACCACAAGCCACACAGACTTTCAGGCCTAGTTTCTACTTTTTCTTGGAAATCTCAGCTAAGTAACCAAGAATTTAAAGTAACCAAGAATTCTAAATTTATCATTTAGAAATTTTACTATCCATCTAAACATAGCAACAATTCACTCAAGGTTTCTGCTGCTTTTTCTGTAGTGTGCAATAACTATTTTCTCATTCATACTTAAAGCCTGATCCAAAGAATCTTTAGTAATCAAATTTCTAGCAACATGCTGTTCATGAAGATATATGTGGTTTCTAAGACAATAGAAACTCTTTAGTTCATTCTCTACTTTTTTGCACCCTCATCACAGTTCCATTTGGTATTGCTGTTTCTGCCAACATTCTCTACAAAGAAATGGAGGCTTTGTCAATGCTGTGTCTCAAAATTCATCCAGCATCACCTGATTACTCAATCCCAAACAATTCTGTGTTTTAAATCTTTGTAAGAGCAGTGACACAACTCCTAATGTAAGGATTTATGTTATGTCTTGCCACTGAAATCAGAAATTATTTGAAACAGAAGCTTGGCATTTTCTCAATCTTCGCTGGTGGTAGACATCTAAAAATCAAGGCAACATACACGGCAGAAATTTCTTTGTCTATTATGTTCTCTGGTTGTCGTCTGCCATAGGTTTCACTTGGTTGGTGGAAATACAGCTCCAGTCCAACGTCATTGTCTGCCTCACGTTGTCGAAAATTTTTCTTCTTAAAAGCATATCCAGATATTTAGCAGGTTGTAAATCCAATAAAAGCACACTCAGAAATGTGGGAGGCTGAGGCAGGAAGATATCAAGTTTGAGCACACCTGAGGCAATTTGGAGATTTAATGAGAACCTATCTCAAAATAAAAAATAAAAGGCTAGGGAAGTAACTCATGGTAAAGGCCCTGGCTTTAATTCCCAGTGCCACATTTTTAAAAAAAATTCATGAAACAAGGGTGAGAAATCTAAAAGGAGAAATGGATAAATGTATTAGTGAGTGCTTACTAGAGTTAGGTGTGGAAGAGTGCAAGAGACCTGAAGAATCCAGGGAAGACCTAGATTCAAGGTTAAGTCTGGCAAGATTTCAGCACAAGATTTAGAGCCCACAGCAATGCCTCATTCCAGTTGGTATCAAGGATCTTTACATGTAAAGGCCAGTGGTGGAAGCTAGAAAGTCTGCACAGGTTTGGTGAAGGATCTGTGCCAGAGCTGGGAAGCAATGCGGAAGAGGAAGCCCAGAATTCCTACAGGAGAACAGCAGCCAAGCCCAGCCACAGTGGGAGCAGGAGCTCCGCCTAGGATATTGCTAACTGTCAATTCAAGAAGTTTAGAAGTTTATGTGGCTCAGCAAGCAGCCAGGATCCTCACTTTGTAAATATCCTGAGCCTGTGCAAGTAGAGGGCAGGGAGACAGCGTGAGTGTTGCAGCCAGCTGAGAGCAGGAAGCCTGCATACAATATAAGTGAGGAAAAGAGGCTTCTCTCCCTCTTATTGCTCTTCTTGCTTTGCTGTCTTCTGCTGCCCTGAGCTGTTGCCCATGCCATGGCACCCTGGTTTGTAGTTACTTGATTATTGATTGAAATCTACACAAACTGAGCTAAATAAACCTTTCCTTCCTTAACTTTGACTGTCTGGTATTTTGTCTCAGCAATGAGAGATTAGTAAATAAAACAACCTCTTGTGGTGCTGGTGGAAAAGCTGGTAGACTATTTTGGAGAACTCTCTTGCAGTTTCCTATGAATTTAGAAATTCATCTGCTGCATGACTAGATTTTCACTCCTTCATTAACTGAGAGAAATAAAATATATGTAGACATGTTAAGTCTTACTTTTACTAGATCTAAACTGTAATCAACTCAAAGGCCTATCAACCTGAAGCATGCATACTAAATATAAATTAAGTAAATGGGGTTGCATTATCATGTTCTTAAAACATTTAGTCTAATGGAGTTAGACTGTGCTTAAAGTAAACATCAAATTTCCTAGGAAAGCTGAAATAATTTGCCCTTTGTGTATTACCAATCTTAACAGTTAAACCGGATCATTGTTTTGACTGGATTGAAAACTTCCTAGGAGATAGTAAAGTACATTTCTGGGTCTGGTTGGGTAATGGAGCCATGCCCTTGGGTACTCTATCTGGTCCTGCCCTTTATTTTGTTTGGCAGTTTTTTCAATCCACTTCTCCATCACCATTAGATAAATAACATTATTCTGTAACTTCCTGATGATATGCCTGCCTTGGACTGGCTAACCATGGAATGAATCCCCTGAAGACATGAATGATAAACAGCTACATCCTTTAATTTGTGGGTGTCAGGAAAGCTGAGTAAAACATCAGCTTCTGTTGAAGCTTTTGCTGGCACTAAATTCTAGGCATCGGACTTCTTTTTATTTCCCAAATAATCTCCAAATTCTCCAAATTATTTGGTCTTTCTTTATTCCTGCCTATAAATATTATATTTTTGTACTATAATTTTATCTCATTTTACCTCTAACACCTCAGCTTCTTCTTTTTTTATGCATACACCCCATTTTCTCTCATTCAGTAATAATTTGTGAGAATTTAGTGTATCTCTGATTTTTCTAGTTTCTGGATCACAGTGGTAAACCAGAGAGCATCCCTAATTTTTTGGATGTTCATTCTGGTGTTCTTTACTCTGGTGTAGAGAAAAGAAATTCAGATGGGCCACCTTTCATGTGTAATAATATTAAATATAATTATTTGTAAATAATAAGAAAAGAAATTTTATGTTTTATAACATATAAAATATTAAGCTAAAGTATTTATATACTGAGAGTAATAAGTAACAAACATAAGTAAAATAAGGAAGTTTACCCTTCTTAATATGGCAGAAGATTGATGACCTAGAAAGATAATGTTAGAACAGAAGTGTAAAGAACTAGGGAAAAGGTAATGTAGTAAAGTAGGATGGCGTGACCCAGGCTAAATAAATAAAACTTACTTGTTCACTTTGTAACCCCAAATGAGTTAATATATTCTTTTAAAATTTTATCGCCTTATTGTGCTTTATATAAAAATTTTCATTGTATTATATATGGACTTGTATTTGTAGTGAGCATAAATTCCATATAGAAAAAATAATTTGCTGCTAATAATTAACCATTATTTTTAGTTTTTTTAAAATAGAAATTAAGTCCCCTTTATGCATTAAATGGCTGTTGAATAAATGCTCATATGCACAAAAATACATTTTCAGATATATTTAAATGTTATATAATTCACAAAGTTTTGTTTAGAGCAAGGGTGGAGAATAGTAATAGAATAGTTATCCATTTGACATTACAGGGCATTCAAGAGCGTCAAGAGTGAATTTGCAGTGAGAATGAGTAACTAAGTATTTTTCATTTCAATGCGTCATGTTCAAATTCTGATGAGGCATCATGGGTTTGATTCATAAATATTTCTATCAACTTATCTTTGTACTTCTCTGCTAATGCAGATTTTTGTTGTATAAAAGGAAGTTTTCTGTGTCTTCATTACTTTCCAGTTACTATTCTTGAAGCTACCAAGTTTTATAAGTTTTCTATTTGTAATAACGAGATAATTGTAACCCATTAAATGATATTTTACATTAAACAGGGGTAAAATAAGTGTAGTTTTTTATTCAACAAACAAATGGCATAACTGTGCATCACTATAACTCATATGAGAGAAGATGATGTGATTTCAGCACAGGCAGAGGACAGAATCACTGCAAAGACAATGGATGTCATGACTATGACACTCATGCACAGTTGGTTGAATGATAATTCAGAATCAGCATAGAATCTAGTGATATATAAAAATAATGTCAAAATAGTCCTGAGGAATTGCGAAGTATTGGCTCCTGGCCAACACAATAGTAAAATCTTATTTGAATTTTATAAAATATCTACATTTCTCAGATGTGGAAGCTAGAGAACAGAAAGTTTGCAAAGTGTATCTATAAGTTCAAATCACTACTAAGTGGATCAAATCAAAATTTGAAACTAAGTCCCCAGACTGTCCATTACAGAGTCCAAATCCTAGTGTTGCAGTTGTTGCTCAGGTACCTGTTATCAGGTTTGCTTTTTCTCCACAACTACTTATGTATTACTTGTCGCAAGATGTTAATGAGATTCTGAGAGAAAAGTAAAGTGCTTTGGTGAATTAACAGAACATATTTCATTCATGAAATATAATACCTGGTTATCAGGGACCTTGGAATTTTAAGTTCTTATTTACTTTTCTGAAATACAAGAATGAAATCTTTGTTATTTCACTTTCAGTTGCAGTGGTCTGTAGCAAGTTTCCTGTGGGCTGCCAAAACAGCTAAATCAGATACCTCTTCATACATACCACTTAGAAGAGGCAGGAACTCTGTCTTCCTGCAGCTCTGGGGCCCTTTAAATACAGAGTGAGAGCCTCTGCCTGGTCTCTCTGTGGCAGCGGTTGGCTTTCAGCATTTTGCTGCAGTCTGACCTGCACAGGGGCCTGAAGCTCCTTAATGCACAAAGAGAAATCTCTCTCTCTGACTGACACTGCTAGCAGGGGCCGCTGGTCCCAGCAGGCTGGGCTTTGGGCCACGACCATCCACAGCATGCCACAGGCTAAATCCATTTTAATGAAATCAAATTCCTTTCTCTATAGAATGATCCACTGAACTCATTTATATTTGGTTGTAGTTCTCACTGGACCAGACAGATTTTGGTCACTAATAACATTTTACACTGCTCCTAAGAGGTGCAGGTGATTGTGTAGGAAATTTATCCACTACTACCCCTGTAAAGTGATTTATAGTCCACACTGACTTCTGCAGCACCTTATTTTGACTATTGAAATAATTGTTTCACTTACAGTTTTATTTGTAATTGAAAGAAATATTACATTTCAATCCTCTTCTCATCTCTTCCTTTCGTACTTCTCTTCACTGGACTTCCCAACGATACTATGGATCACCAAAGTGTTAATGTATGAAATCACTCTTTTATTTTTCCAGATGCTCTAGATTACTATAAGCATACATAGAACATAAGCAGAAGAAAGAACTGTTTTATATTTTAATATTTTTTTCCTTATCTTATGAATGAGAAAGGGAAAATTGACCCAAATGTGTGGATGATGTTTTCAAAAACGAGATCAGGAGTCACTGAGTCTATGTACAGATATAAGAACATAAAAAACATGTGAGATTATTGTGTTTACAATTAAATATTATGCTATCACTTAAACATGCTCATAATAAACTAAAGAAAGAAGAGAATGTTACTATTTTGGAGAAGATTGATCCTTAGAATGTCTGCCTTTTATCATTTAGCACACCAGTTCTCTCTATTGTCGGGGCTTCAAACCCAAAGAATATATTTGCTAGGGTTCCAGTGCAATCAACTTGCTGTTAAATTCTACTACTTAGAAATTTAAAACAGAAGGTAGAAAGTAAAAATGAACTTTTGCCTGCCAATGGATGCTAACACTTTTTCCTGGTTATTGTAAAAAGCAAGCAATAGGATGACTCCAAACCTCAGAGAAGTATCTGTGAAGTATCGATTCAAATCCTTCCTGAAATAACAATTTTAAAGTGAATCCAAAGTAGGCTAAAAATGTCTCCAGCAGAGCAAGAGCAAGAAAAATCTTTTGGATTTTATCAGGTTCTGTTATCTTGGTGTTTAATCATTTTTCACATGTACTAAACAGGCTTTTTTATTTGTATTATGTAAGGATATATCAACAAAGAGAATTCAATACTCTCCATGTGTGAAATTTTCTGTTCTGAGTTTCTTGAACTGGACTTAGAGGATATTTTAATTCATCAATGAAAGGACAACATAAAATTTAGGGAAAGATATTTTTCTCATACACAGTCACTGTATTTGTCTCATTTTCTGCACTAAAGGAAACATAAAGATGTTAAAGGAAAGAAATGCTAGTATTTGATAGCACTATTGTATAACAATACATGTTATAACAACATGCAAGAAATAATCCCATTTATATTAACAACACAGAAATTAGGAACAAATTTAACAAAAATGCAAAAAATCAAGGAATATTGTAAAATATTATTGGAGAAAAATAGAGCTTATAGATTGGGAAAATTCTTTCATTATTAGAGGGAAGAGTTAATATAATAATGTTACATTTTCCCTATTGAAATCTAATCTAAAGAAATACTCTAATTTAATTTAGTAGTGAGACTTGAGCAATCAATTTTAAAATTCATGTAAAACAGCAAATGTTCAATAATACTAAAAAGCTTGAAGAAAGAAAATATTGATATGGCAAGATTGAATGGTTTTTAGCTAGAAAATAGGTAAGTAAATGACTTGGTAGTGAGCAGAAAAGGGAAGCTACATGCTTATTTTCCTACATATAAATTATATTTCAGAAAAGGTGATACATGGGTTGAAAATGTTAAACTATCTCAAATGGCACCATAATGATCTATACCTATTTGTAAATGGCTGATATTTCCTCTACATATTAAACAATAGTAAACTTATTTTTTTACCTTTTACAGAAAAAATATGAGGTCAATTAGACTGCAAAAGTTTTTGAAATTTAATCACAAAGTAAGATTTCATTAAATGAATTAGTTTCCCTAGAGAATAAAAAATGTGATAGAAAAGACATAAAATGACAATATATGTACAATTTTTATAATTAAAAGTGTCTTACATGTTTATAACAAATTTTAATGCATTGATAAGAGGACATTCAGCAAAACATTCATCAAAAACATAATTATAACAAAATTTTTCACATTTACTTTGTTTCAGATTTTAACTACTTTATAGCTTCACCATAACTAAAGTAGGCATTATTGCTGCTTTTTTTGCAAATGAAAGAAATTAAAAACCAAATATTTAATTGACAATCTTAAGTGTAAAAGCTACTGCACAAGTGGATTTTATAATTTTTCTGTATGACTATTCATCTTCCACTTAAACACTGGAAACCATTGTGAGGTTATAATACATGTATATTGAATTAATGTATGGAAAACTATTGACGTTTGCACATTATCAGAGTGATTCATATTGAAGCTATGCATTGTCGTCTCACATACAGCAGATTGTGAAACAAGTATTTGCTAGGATGTCAACAAACCAAAATTCTTGGCACCACCAACTAATTTGTCTTATGATAAGTTCAAATACTTACCAAGAAAGTATGCAAGAGTTCAACTAAATATCCTTTGGCCATATAAATATTGATCTACCATTTGTGGATTTCTTTTGAATGAGATTATTTGTGTATGTGGACCTTCCCTGAGAATTTATGAAAATATTAAATTTATATTTTAATATTTAGAAATACTTTGTGAATTCTAAATGCACATTGGCCATAGGTATATTTTTTGTATTTTTGTCGATTATTTAATAGTAATCTAAAACTATAGAACAGCACAAACTTCCTATGGTCTTTTATCAACCCATTGTAAGAAAATATATTAATATTTTATATCAGTATTAAACAAAGTAAATTTATTTATAGTGAGAAGTGATACAAAGATGATATACAGCCTATCCTTAATAGAGTTCAGTTAATTTTCTTGTCATCAATTGTGTTTAACCTATATAATTATATAAATAGATAGTATAATTATCCTCACTGTAGAGATAAAAAATAGTATTAAATGTATTATACCTTGTCCAAATTCTCTCATTTCACTATAAATTTAATCTTTTTTTTGTCTTAAAACATACCTCACTGCTTTTCCTGAGCTTTTAACTACTGTGCTGGATCTTAACTAGAGAATGAACAGGTGTTGTGTATCTACAGTTTCTCACAGTTATTAAGAAATAATGTGAGTCATACAACATCTATAAAACACCATAAAATATATTTAATTTTATCACTTTACAAAGTTGGCTAAAAATCTGATAGTATGTAAATTTAGAAATGTACTATGCAACGACATGGAATAAACTTATAATATTTTTCCAGGCTATTAGTATAAACAATCATAGAACATTTGGTATTGGTAATGTTTAGAAAGTCCTTTTACACAAAGGCAAATAGAATAAAAATAGAGTCACTACAGCACTTCATCTATAACCAGATGGCCAGGCATAGCAAATCAGTAGTATGTAAATAACACCATTTCAGGGACACATAAAAAATGACTAGTTACTCAACATCTAGTTATACATAGATGGTCCCTGTGTAGACAAGACAAAAATATGTACCTTTTATTGTGACTAATGCAGTCTATGCAGTTGCCAGAATCATTTGAAGTTCATTTATATAAAGGTATGGAAATAGATGTGTCAGGAACATCTGGATCCTGTGCTAAAATCTACTATGAAATATAGTACATAAGCAACTCAAAACGCATCAAATAAAACAGGAAAATATAGTCAGCTATAAGTCACTGGAAGTCCGCACTATTTTTTTTTCTTGATAGCTACAGCAAATATTTTGTCCTGTAAGATTAGTATAAACATTCTATGAAAAGCAATGAATGTGGCCCAAGTCTCCCAGTAACTTTAATAATAGCAATCTAATCATTTTAGGAAGAATCCATAATGTGTACTTGGTTATGGACATTTAAGTTCAATAAAGACAGATATATCTATTCCAGAAAGAGTTATATAAAAAATAGTTGCTTCAAAATAAGCATTTCTGATGTACTGAAGAGAAATATTCAGCCAAAACAGATCATTTACTGCTAATTATATGGATTTTGTCTCTATGCATACATTATGATTGGCAAGCTGCCAACAGACATGTGGAAATAATGAACAAAATGATCAATTTAAAAATTCTAAACTACTGGGCCAGGTTGTTGTCTTGATGGCAAAATATTAATGTCTACATCTGGTCCTCGTTCTGATAATCCTGAATTATTTTCATCATGGTCATTTACACTGTGTTTTTCCCAAATATTAACATTAGCCATATAAAAGTGGGTTACAATCTTCCAGAAGAAATAAAAAAGATTATTTTGGATAGAAATATATTTGTTGCAATAAAATCTATATTTTAAAAAACTTGTTTATTATGTCATTCACCTTTAATTTATTTCTTTAAATCACTTCCTTCATTATACTTCATATTACTGTCTACACTATGTCTACTGAATTACTCTGAGTGCATCTTCTGTGTTTTTAAAATTATAAACCTCATTGTGTGTTCCTCTGCATCATTCCTAAAATTAGCTTTTGTCTTAGTCTGAACACAGTATTCCCATTTATCATTTAGTTGATCACTTGATTATGTCATAACTGTAGTTGATAGTGAAACAAATGTTCAATATTCTTCTGATAACATTTCTTATACTTAAATTACTTCTATAATTCTATTTGAAGACAAATTGTTCTCCCACTTTATTTTACTTTACTAATTGAAAGTACATATAGCTGCATTTTTGAGAGATTTATTATTTCTAGGTTTTATGATTTTGCTATTGCATATTTATTTTTTCTCTACATGGAGGGAACTCTTTAGTGTTGAAATAATTTAATTTTCATAATTTCTGTGATTAACCCCAAATCTATCTTACATTATTAACCATATTATATTCTTGATCTTTTTATTCATATATATATTAAAAATTCCTGTGTATTTAACATTTTTCCTTTGAGTTTAGTCAGCATTCCTTTTCTCCTTTTAATTAATTAAGTTTATTGGTACATTGTAGGTATACATAATGATCATACTTGAGCTGGAGATTTAGCTCAGCGGCTCAAATACTTGACTGGTAAATGCAAATTTGTGAGTTCGATACCCTGCACCAGAAAGCAAAACAAAACATAATGATCATATTCATCATAAGCAATTTTTACCTGTACATGACATATCTTTATTCTTTTTCCTCCATTTCCCTACCCTCTCTTCACACCCTCTTCTCTTCCCTACTTACAAAGGTTTTGTTTCCATGTTTTCCTGTTTCTCTTTTTTTTTTCTTTTCCCTTAGTTTCTATCCGCCCTCCCCATCCTCTCTAGTTCTTCACACTGGAATATTTTCTTAATATTTAACAATATCTGTTACACATTGTGGTCCTTATTTACACTTTCAGGTTCTCACACCAGTGAAGCTGTGCAGTATTTACATATGTGGTTCCACTTAAGAGTATGGTCTTAAGGTACATCCATTTACCTAGAAGTTTCTCAAGATTATCCTTTGTGGGTGAGTAGCACCCCATTATATCAGAAAAATCCCACATTATCTTTATGCATTCATCGGTTGATGGGCATTTGTGATGTTTACAAGATTTAGCTATTATAAATTGTGCAGCTATAAACAACATTCGACACTGATAGAAATTTTAGTTTGGTTTTGGCATAATACTCAAACTAGTTTTCAAACTTTAAAGATTTTTGTAAACATAAAGGGCAAAAGTTTTTGAGTGCATATTGCAAATTATAATCTTATCTGTCTCTTAACTTTTTAGAAGGACAACACACGTCTATACGTGTACCCTCTCTGCCATGCCTGTCACTCGCTACCTGTGTAGAAGAAAGTGCTGTTGATCACGTGCAGCACTTTTACTTTAGAGGCAAATTACAAAGTTGACCTTAATGTCTCTCATTTAGTACACCTAAAACCACGTGACCAATGACTTAGATTTTTCTTTTTAAGATAGATATTTTTACATTAGATCGCATCAAGACAATTTCGAGAGCTTTTTCATGATATAAATTTCTAGAACTTCTCTCTCAAAATTCAGATTCAGTATATCTGGCAATCTGCATTTTGATAAAAATCTCCAGTTATTTAATTTGATTTAACTTTACACAATGGGAACATGTGTCAAAACATTGCACACTACAATATGTATAATTTTTGTTTTTAATGTATCAATTAAATGTTGCCAAAAAAAACTAAAAAAACTTCCATGAAATGAGATGAACACACACATTTAATGAAAATTTAAGAATAGCCAATCTGAAACATCCAACTCAATGATTATCTTATTTTCCATTTTTTTAGATATTCATAATTGTATTTGATTTGTTGTTTATCTTTATTTGACATTTAATGAAAATTTAAGAATAGCCAATCTGAAACATCCAACTCAATGATTATCTTATTTTCCATTTTTTTAGATATTCATAATTGTATTTGATTTGTTGTTTATCTTTATTTGGTCAAGATACTTTATGGACTACGTGATTTAGACTTTTGGAAAACTTCTGCCTCAGTGTAACTCCCTGCAGACTGGGTCTGCAGCCAGGGATCTGCTGGTTAGCTTGTGTCTGCTGGAGTCAGCAAGATCAGCAGTTGAGCAGAACCTCATATGGAACCCGAGTGGAGACCAGCCGCGGACGTTTCTCCAGATGTTTGTGACTGAGTTTAACTGTGAGAATGGTACAAATTTACAGGCTGCTGCTTCAGTTTTGCCTTTCAAATACCATGTAAATTTCGTGTGCAATTAATTCTCATCCAATATCTAGGGACAGAAACTCAGTAAAATAAGAGTCTCAGCCTTGTGCAAGTCAACATAATGGACCAGTATAAGAATTAAGAAAGAAAACTACAATTCAGGCATTATCGGCCAGGTGATTCTTCAGAGTAATATACAGTGTGATAATAAAACATTGACTTGGGAAACAGAAAAATCGGGGAGACTGGCCATTTGTTCTTTTCATAACTCCATGTACAATGAAAGTCTTTCAATATTTTCAGATTAAATATTTTATTATATATGAAACAAGCCTATTAAATTAATGATAGCTGAGATATTTTGCCTGGCTTAAAATGCTGTTATAGTTTTTGTTATTCTTGTCTCTTTGTGGATCATAACAATAAAACTAAAAATAAAGTAGTCTGTTCAAATCTTTAATATATTTAAAAGATATGAGTCAGTCAACTATAGTGTGTATTGTTTACCTTTCATTCTTGTTTAGTATATGGTATTCATAGATACTATCCAGCTGACTTTCACAGATTTCTTTCACTAATTCATTTGGTTTCTGCTCCTTTGTAATATCTTTATTTCTGATTATGATTTTTCATCAGTAAAGATCCAATTTTAGCCTGCACCAGTTAGTTCTTCCCTATCACATGTTTGAGTTTATATCAAAATTTTCACAAAAATCTGTACACACATCATCTCAATTCAGAATATGTTTTAGAGGTACACATAGATATAAGTAGACCTATAATTCACTCAAAAACACTTAAGTCACATGGATTTGGAGTATCATTAATTAGAGATATTTTAAAGGCCAGAGTACTGCTTCGAGTCATTTAAATTCTGTTAATTCTAGACTTTTATGTTCATTTGCCCTGATTGAGGTTGGTATAGCATGTGAAATTTAATGAGTACTCCAGGCTTTTACAAGCAAGTGGTTTATTTGTGCCATGAAATAAATTCTTTAGCTTAATTCAACTTATAAAATTATATCAAAATGAGAAATGATTTGTTACTTTTTTTACTACTCAAGTAAAATCATGTGATATCATCACCAAAAATATGCATGGCCTAAAACGGGAGGTAAATGTACAAAATGTATCTGAATTGGTGTTAGGGATGACATAGACTTCCAGAAGTACATTCATTTTCTCTAGAAAAATAGCGAGATTGGCAAATATAAACACCCTCCATATTTGGGGTTTTACAATCACAGATTTGACCAGTATTGAATAAAAAGTTTTAAAAACTACATCTGTATTACACACACACACATGTATGTATAGGTTTTTTATATTTTATTCTCTAGATAATATTACAAATACAATATATGTTTGTATATATTCTATTGTAGTGATTATTATCACAGATGACTTCATAGATACAATAGGATTTGGATTGGTTATACACAACTACTATGTCATTTTACATAATATGAAAGAAGATTTGTGCATTTTGGTGTCATCCACAACTCTCTGAACCAATATACTGCACATAATGAGGTAACTATAGTCCAATGAGAAATAATCATTACTGTCATAATAATGTAGTTGTCAGGAAAGAATTAATTGACTTTTAGTACTAAAATTATTTCTATATGCACATGTACATATTCTGAAGTGAGGCAAACACACATCAAAAGAACATCAATTTGGCTCATTGTGTAATCCATCCAATGACTAGTTGGCATCCTTTTGTCCATTTATCTTTTTTCATGTGTTTGCTCAGTAATCAAACATCAATCAAATATCAATCAAAAATAAAGTGTGGAGAAAGTATAGCAATGCATGTTTTTTTCTTTTTTTTCTTTTTTAGACAAGTTCGGGCAGGCCTTGAGCTCACTTTGTAGCCCAGGCTGGTCTCAAACTCACAAGGATCCTCCTGCCTCAGCCTGCTGAGTGCTGGGATTACAGGCGTGAGCCACCACGCCTGGCTAGCAATGCTTGTTGATCAGCCCAGGAATCCCTATTGTGCCTTATAGTTTTAGCTTTAGTGTTGTTACTCTGAGGTGAATGGTAATACTGACTTTATCAGAGGGGTAAATCACATGTAAGAATGCAGCAATCATATTACCATTGATAATAATTTGGATTTAACAATCTTGAAATTTCTAAATTTGACAACATGATGGACTCCAAAACATTACTAGAGTCCTGCACCTTGTGACAGGTTTTTATTTTTTTCCATTTACTTGTGTAAAATCTCTAATTGTTGAGTTCAGCAGTTTGACTAATTTTATAACAGGCAAAGAATATGTCTCAAGTGTCTCATGTAAGGAAATTATGACATTGACAATTATCAGATTGCCCTAAAATTTCTATTACCATCACAAAATAACAGTAAATCTTCATTCGTTAAGTGGGTTTATAACCGAGCCATTCACACTTTGAAATCATTTTCATGTAAGGTTATTGTTTCTTATAAAGTTATAAGAGAATGGACACAGCAAGGGAAAACAGAAGTGAATAAGTGAATGAAAGAACCTAATGTAACAGTATTGTCCTTATACATCAGGGTAACACATACAGCTGACATGCAAATGGGGTTTCTCTGAGACCAATTGTATAAAATATATACCAAAAAAAATCTTGTCTTAGAATATCTGCAGCATTTTGTTATTTTTGTATCAAAATTAGGTATGCCAAGAATGTGGGCCATACTAATTTTAAGACATCAAAGAATACTTTTACTTCTAGGGAACCGGAAATGGGATCTTAGAAAGGATCTAAGAGGAAGACATAAATGCATAATTTAGAAAGACTCCAAAATTAGGAATACTTTAGTAAAAATAGCCAATTGGCCCTAGAAATTTATGAAGCAGTCGGTCTTTTATGAGTCACACAATAGACATAATTGACCCCCAGTATTTTGGGGTCATATTTGAAAGCCCTGAGGTGTAACATGTTTTAAACTGTTCATAATTATCAGTAGCTATTGAAATTTACATTGGGAAGTTTTGTCGCTTTGCTTAATTAGCAGATTTAAGAGAAGGAGAAATTCCATTAGAGAACTCTATTTAGTTTAATTGCAGAGCAAAAGGTCATTGACCTACTAAACAAGAGTGGAGCATCAATTAAAGATGGTAAGACTTAGGGTGCTTTAAAGACCTGCGAAAAATTGAAGAATATTTGCAATATCAATGATGTATATAAGTTCATGTTAACTGTCTTCCTCTAAATGTATATCTGAAGAGAAATTCTAAGTCAGTTAAAATAAAATTGAAACGAAAACAGGTAGATAGATATCTGTTACTGTGAACCAGGATGCATTGGCAAGATTTGAGGTAAGACTATTTGCAGAAATAGGGTTTAGAAGTAGCAAGGATTTACAGTTTATGACTTAGATGTTTTAGAAATTGACACATTTGATTCCCTTCTGAATCAAATTTTCCTTTTGGTGGTCATAAGATTGGTATATTACAAGATAAGAAAATGTAGACATGAACACTCTACTGTAAGACATAATCTATTATTTACACTCTTATTATGCATGGTGAGAAATGGATATTTTGTAGATGTTGTGAAATGTCTAATTCTTTGTGCAAAATAAAAGTGTGCATGGGCTTTACATTTAGTAGCTGTCCCAACTCATTTGCATGGGAGGTCAACAGTCTATCAGCAACATATTTTAAAGTTGCATCTTTTCTATAAGATATTAAATCAAGATAAGTCTCCATTAAAGAAAATACAAAGTTTTAGCTTTGGCATGAGTTTAAAGAAATTTTAAAAACCTTCATTATATTGCATAGTACTATTAAGTTTACTTAAGAAGCATGTAAAATATTTGCTGCTGAGAAGTCAGAAGTTGTAAAGATTTGTGAATATTAAAGATCCTGAATATATTGAGGAGACCTGAGATATGGGCAATAAAATGCCTTCCAGAGAGCTGCAAAGTTCAAATGGAATTAGAGGTATTAGAAATAGTCATTGATATCATACTTTGAATATAATATTTAGAAAGCCAGTAGAGGATCAGTCCATCATGCCAATGAATGAGGAATTGTCTTAAGAGAGGCAGGTTATGAAATCAAATCCTCCAAGGGTGTCTATTTCATGTATAAGACAACTGCTTTCTTAGTATCATCATTTTTCCAGTATCTTCAAACATTTGGAGACAAATAATGTTTAAGAAAAATTAGGTGAACTTGGAACTAAACAAAGTTCTATTTTTGTCCTCATAATCACTTAATTTGTGAAATAACTTTTATTTTTAATTCTGTTTGTTTCTTTCTTCTCTGCAAGTCTCAGTACTAACGCTGAAACATTGCCTTTTGCTCAAAACAACCAGTTTTCTAGAGTGGTTGTATTTTGGATAAGAGAGTTAAAAAACCTTTCAATTACTTGAAGTTAATAATAGATGCTTACTATAAATAAAACAAGATAATGGATACACATCAGGTCACTAAAACTGATTGTATACTTTGAAATATAGAAATTGTATAGAATTTGTATCATACAGTAAGATTTTGAATAATTAAAATTTCATTAATATAGTGTAAAATATCATTTTCCAAGTTTAAATGTTTTTATTTGAAATGAGAAATATTTGAAAGTGAAGAAACATTTGTGTCCTGACAAACTGAGTAAGGCAAATTTATAAGGATTTTTTAAATGTAGTACTATGATGAATTAAGTTTAAATATTAGATCTTTCTTACATATGTTGCTTTCAGTTTTGGGATGAAAATAGTCTTTGAGCTGCTTCTATGAGTCATTGTCAGTGACAGCTCTGGCAGCTGGAGAAGCAGTGATTGCATTGTGCTTTCCAGCCTGGTCAGCTCTCTGGCATTTGAAAAGTGAATTAGAACATTTTGGATTTGACTATTCTCAAGATAAGACATTTTGGGCACAGCAGTGGAAAACAGGGAAAGTAAGATAACATTCTGCTAATGAGAACATGGGAGATATTTTAATTTACAAATAAAAGTCATATATATATATATATATATATATATATATATGTCAGTATTTTTTCTTGCAAATAAGCATCTTTATTGTCTCGTAATTCTATTGCAGGTAATGCTCTTTGGTCAATATAGAACTTAAGACAACAGAATGTTCCATTTATCTTATTTTATAATACTTTGCCACATTTAGTATACAAACATACAATTGTGTTAGTAGTATTTGTATTTGCTCATTTCTTTTTTTTCTGTTTAAATCTTGCTGAATTTCTTTTCTAAGAAAATATGTTTTTAAAAGTTAACCTGTAAAAATCTTGGATTTTTATTTGGGGAATAAGCATTCTTCTTTCCATGACAAGAAAAGCAACAGAGTTGACAATTTAACCATTTATGAGAGAAAAACAGTACCAGACAACATCCAGCAAGGTTACCAACCACTTCACATTTCATATCCCTAGTGTCTTCTTTGACCAACGGTTTTTAAAGTTTTCTGTCTTTGAACATCTGTTTCCTTAAGAGCAATAGTGCTCTTCTTTTCTTATTCCCTGTACTGATAAACAGTTTTTTTAAGGTCCTAAACATTACCTCACTACAAAGTTTAACAGCAGTGAAACTCCTTTGCATTCATCTTTGCCTTTGTGTCATTGTGAAGGTCAAAATCTGTCCAGCTGCAGTGCATGTACTCTTAATAAGGCCGTCTTCCTTGTGTTTCTTCACCCTCAGGCACAGCAGATAATTCCTTATGAGTGTCTTCTGTCACAAAGAAATACCTCGACTCAAAATACTTGAAATAAGGGGTTTTGTGGTTTAGTAGATAAAACCCTTGACCCTTTACCTCAGAGAACAGAGATTAGATTCAAACTTTCATTTTAAGTGAAAAGAGATTTTTGGAGTTACTAATATTACCTATGTGGTGTTTGAGAGTGAGTTACAAAATATATATATATATATATATATATATATATATATATATATATGAATAAATTCACTCAAAACATCACTTATCTCCAAGTTCATGGCTTTGGTATTTGGAATTAGAATTGCTATGTAATAGTGAGTTATTTATTATCAATTCTGCTTTCCAAACTGAGTATGTTTGCATCTGAGCTTCTGTTAATTTCTTCAGCAGCCCTGAAAATAGAGGATCCTTAATTAAAACCAAAGCCTCTATCTATTTTGAAAAGAAAACCACCATTTCAATGGTCAGTCTTTGTCAAGGGTGCCCCTGTTAGAACAGTTTCTTTTTTTTTCAAGGTCAGGAGAAGGAGTATATTCCTCATAGGAGCTGCACATCTGCCAGCACTTAATGCAAAAGTTGTCCTAGGAGAAAAGTCTGTAATTGATTTCTGTGGTGGTGCCTGGGTTTTTCTCTGCTTCATCTTAAGCTATCTATATATGTGTTCTGATAGAGGTGAAAAATAATTTTATTAGAATTCATGCATTGTACAACTTATCCAGCACAGAGAATCTATGTACACAATGAAAATAATATAGCAAAGATGACATCTGCATATGTGATCTGTAGTGGAGCCTTG